>BPLQ01012960.1:0-225063 GCA_021605075.1 Caerostris darwini | reverse complement strand
TGTGGCAACTGAAACCAGATCACATGTGAATATTTTTTAATGAAAGCAAATTTCAAATTAATATCCTTAGCTCATCAGAATTACAAAATAAGAAAGCAGTAATATATTATTTTTTCAAACAGATAATGTGAGAGCAAGTTGATGATATTCTTGAAGACTTAAGGTGAAAGATATACAACAAAGAGAAGCCATCAGTGTTGCGGGTAAGGGTAAGCAGGGGTGGTTTTTTGTCTAATCTGTGCCAAGCAATATAAAGTGTATAACAACAAAAACAATTTGTACGAGATTAAAATCAAAATCAAAAAATGTATCTTAATTTGATTAAATTGATTTATTAACTTATCACAAGGTTAAAAATTTTAATTAAAATTTAAAGTCCCTAAAAATTCTTTCACCGTATTCCGTGACATTGCATTACATTCCTTTCATTAATTTTATATTAGAATTTTAGAAGGCCTGAATGGCCGAGTGTCGCTAGCGCTCGGTACTACAGGTTTCAGGTTCGAGTCAGCGGTGCTTAAAGTTGTTTTGTAGTGGTTCGAATCCACTTTAAAAAGTAGGTCCAGTCCTACCAGGGATCGTAGAGCTGCGTTTTGTCGGGGGCATTGTTACCCGCGTCCGTGGCTTATCTTCAAGTTACACGCGCCCCCTGGGTCACGCAAAAGTGATACGTCTCTGCAGCACTTGCCTTAAGATCAAAAATCAAGCTGCCTGTGTTTGCCAGCTGCATTAGAAAGAAAAAAAAATATTGAATTTAGAGGTAAAATTAATAGAAATAAAAACTTTTATTATCATATCATGGATTTGAAGTAGCACAAAAAAGTTCAATGTCAAAAGAATCGAAATATAAGTCACAATCATGAAGATAAAGCTAACAGATGTTACAGATTGGATTCTGAGAAGAAAACCCATTTCTGAAACAATAGCAGGACTAGAAATGAATTTAGTGAGCCAACGAAAGTGCTGGAGACCTAACCAACTATTTCCTCTGGTAAGATTAAATGTATTTCCTCTTGATATACTAATGTGTTAATGAATCTAATGTCAAGAATCAACGAATACAGGAATATATGCCAGCAGTTACAGCATGGTTGCCATATGATACACGTGGCAAATATATAGTTGCTTACATGTTACTTATGCGTAATTTCCATTGCCAAATTACAAATAAGTTAGATGGTACCTTAAAAAATAATTACTAGACATGCATTTTTTCCAAGAGAATTTAGCTTCATATTCAGCGAAAAAAAAAAGTGATTCAATATTGAAATAAAACATTTTTAATTTGAATAGGTCGTTGTTCTGAATTCAACAAGAATTTAAGCTAGCGATTATACAAATTAGATATTTATGAAATAAAAATTTACTCGTTAAAAAAATTGGTTATAGCACCTCGTTTCCGGTATCGGCAGGGAAAGACTTTGGTTTTATTCCAGCGCCATGGTTCGTTTGCTTGTGACGAATCCTCAATGTCCTGCAGTGCGGGACGGACATCCCATGTGTGATCTACTCATGGATGGAGGGAAAGGGGGACAGCTTCTGTTGTGATGGAGCACCCGTAGGTAGAAGTCTGATTTTTGCTCCGTGACGCTCGTACAGTTACATGAGACCAGTACCTACGGCTTAAAGCGGATTCCGAACCACTACAAACATCCCTGGCATCGCCGGTACTCGAACCCGAAAACTGTGGCACCGAGCGCCAGAGCGCTAGCCACTCGACCATTCAGCCGCAGCGCCAGGGTGCTTTAACCAAACAGTTTGATAGTATTTATCGAATAAATGTATATTGTTAAATGTAAATGTATATAATGTAATGTATAACTCATCACACATTTTTGTTCATTACACGCGCCCCCTGGGTAGTGCAAAGTGAGTAACGTCTGTGCAGCGCTTATGGCATAAAAAGATCACGGTCTATTTGCGAACTGCATTAGAAAAAAAAACAGTTTTGTTTTTGGAACTGCGGTGCCGTAGTCTCATTCGTGTACCTGTTTCAACTGCGAATTAATCAGTATAAGCATTGGGCATAGTCATGGGCCTTGGATTCCAAAAAAAGTGGAAAAGAGTCCCTTGGAAAGATTCACCAGGATATCATTTTGATTTTAATCATGGGAAAGAATGAATACCTGGGCAATGTTTTCCTACTTAAAACTTAGAATAATATGCAAGAAATATAGAGAGTTTTTTGCATACCGTGACTGCTCCGTTAGCTTTTTCTCCCTAGCGCGCATGCTCATAGGAAACTGCATGCGCGCTAGAGAAAAAGCTAACGGACGTCCTACGGTAACTAACGTACGGTATGCAAAAACTCTCTAATATCACAACCAAATAATTTAAAAAATAAGGTCAAAATATATTAAGCAAGGTGTAATGCATAAAGATTATTCTAAGACTGTTAATTGATGCTATTAGTAACGTTTTAAAATTCTTCTACGCTCAGAGGAAATAATCTATACTTATTAGATAGAAAATTTTAATGTTTTGTCTGATTGGTGTATAAACATTTGGATTAAAAGAAATATTTTATTTTTTATAGGCATACAAATTAAAAAATATAAAAATTTCAAAAGTTTCCACAATTTGGGCTGCTACTCTATATGTTTTATACACGTCAACTAAAATCACCTGAAATAAATGCAACTAATCTGTCTTAGACTGACGCAATCAATTTAAAAATTTGACAAAAACAACTCACTAAATTCCGTGGAAATGCCAAATAAAAGTATGGAGATATCATGCATTCATGTAACTCATTCGTATGAGAATTAAAAGGAAAATGTTTTCTGTGATAAATCGGCTACATTAATGACAATGTTATTTGGTATCTTTGGTTTTCATACTATATTTTAATCTATGCTTCTAAGCTAAAGTAATAAATTTATGTACAAGTAAAATATTAATTGAGAAATATATATTTAATTAAAAGTCGTTCTTTATAAGTATACAATTTAAAAATATCTGTAATATTTAATAAAAGAGCTTTATAATATATATTATAAGGGGGAAAAAAAAACAACTGTAAGAAAAAATTATTGTAACAAACTTTCGTAAGCAATTAACGTGCAATCCGAAATGCAAAGGATTTAATTTTAGTAGCCAATGGAAAATAGCTGACTATGCAGAAAATTGCAACTTAGAATTAGGAAAGATAGTAAAAAAAGGGCAACTCCAATTGTACGACATTATATCAATTTGAATTTGATTCTGCTTATTTACTTTGGGCCAATGAATTGCATACAGGTTTATGCATACTATGACACCACTTGAAATAGTGCAAATACGCTAATGTGTTCAAATCAAAGAATTCAATCATTAAATTTTTGGTTGGGACGATGTTAGTGATATTGACAGGAATAGGTGAATCATGGCAGAACCCATCGTTTAAGAATGTAGTTGTCGGTTTAGAGACACGGCAGAAAATGAGGACGGAAGGATTATCTTGAGCTACTCTTAAAGTTTAGTTTGTCCCGTCCCAGTAACGGTCATATTTTGCACACTTTAGGTTAATTAGACCAGGACCTACAGTTTAACGGGGATTCTGAATGACTAACAAACATCCATACCACAGCCACAATTTGAACCTAAAGCCTGCGGTAACAAAGACGTGAGAGTTAGCCAATGGGCCATCAGGCTGCCAGCTCTGACAGAGCCAAAATTATCATTGCATGACTATACGTATTCTGACCATTGATATATCTATGATCATTATATGACCATGGACAGGTTACTAAGAGATAGATCACGGAGCTTATTGCTTGGTCAATTTCACATATGCGCACACTGGCAAACGCATTTGCAAAGGCGCAAGCTTGTTCAAGCTGGAACCTAATTAACTGGAACTTAAATGCTTTAAGCGAATGTTACAACAGTACATTAAATCATATGATCTGCGAAGGTGTGGCTAGGGACGCCCAGGACAGCAGTGGGGATATACATTTGAATATCACCCGTCGCAAAATCCCACAACCGGGATTTATGGTTTAAGTTGCTGTTTCATTTGATAGCCTAATCTCATTTGCTGTCATCCGTGATATTCTTACAGTAGGATAACGCCCAGCTTCACTTGATAATCATTTCTGAAGATAATTGCCTTGTTAAACGCTTCCTTGGTCAACCAGATCTTCAGACCTCTTCTCAGTAAAGCAGATTTGGAGCTTGATGAGTAAGCTCCATCAACGTCCCAGGTTAACACTGATCTTATTCGACAATTGAATATAGTTTGACAAGAACTCAAATAGGGGAATTTACTCCAATGTTACGAATGCTATTGATTAAAAGGGATAAAAGCTCGCATAATGCCCATAAGTAGGCCAACCAATGGATTATTGATAGTTTCGCTATATGTATATAGCTATATCTCGCTATATAAGTAATAGATTCAATATAAGTAAACCCATCTTCGTCTGTAATTTTAATTATTTCTCTTTATACACATATACATATAAAAGATTGTAGTCTTATTGAGATACATCCTTCTTGGATTGTTTTTTTATATTATTTATTTATTATTTTTTTGTTAGATTATATTTTTGTTTCCTTCTTATTGAAGAATAAAAGCAACTTATTCAAACGTGAAATATAAAATTTTCCATGAATACTAGTTTAAACAACAATCGACTATACTAAGATAATTGCTTCAAATCCATAAAAATAGAGACATTTCAGATCATATTCAGATTTACAAGGGAAAAAAGGGAAAAAAAGACGTCTATTAATTAAAAGTGAATTAAATGCTAGGATATTACGCTAAGTATTTGCTACTTAAAAAATTATCTGAAAAGTCAATTGAAGAGGCAATATTTTTTCCAAAGCCTTTAAGAAACAAATTTAATTAAAATGCGTTAAATATATTAATTGTATGCTAGGATTCAGAATCAAAACACATTTTTATAATAATAATTTTGAAATTGTGCATATGTTTAGTTAGGAAATTATTCTAAATATACAAATGTTCATAAATTAAATATGCAAAAAACATATGTTCGTAATTATTTATATAAAATTAGAGTGGTGATAATATCAGACAAGACAAATAATGTCTGAAATGGAACCTAAGGCCAAAATCTCACAAAAAAGTGAAAACTCTCAGAGTCTCACAAAAATGTAAATTTAGAACTCTAAGTTCGATTTTTAACAGTGGAAAAAAAAAAACTCACGAGAATTAAAGAAATAATAAATTTCAGTTCCATTTATATCAAAGAAATACGCTAAATAGATGTCATTGGTTCTTATCCCACTTGGTAGACACCGACATCAATACCAAGTTCAAGAACCCGTGTGGTCTCACGGAAGGGGCGGGGGGAAGACGGGGACAGCTTCTATTGTGATGGAGCATTCGTGGATAGAAGTCTGATTTGGCCCCGTGATGCTGACTTTTTACGGGGTAGAGTTGTCATCCCTACGCCCAACGCTTTACAGTCATGTTAGACTGAAATCTAAGGTTTATTGGGGATTCCGAGCCACTACAAATATCCATGGCACCGCCGGCACTCGAACCCGAAACCTGTGGCATTGGGCTTCATAACTATAGTCAATCGGTCATCAGGCCCTCTAAATAGATGTTCAAAGTGCCAACCAAGAGTGCCATTGCAGAGTTGACAGCAGCAAATTAAAGATTGTTGCACTCTCTCGAAGACTTCTGGTATCGTTTCCATCAGTTTGCTGCAACAACGATTCTCATGTCAACATGCTCTATGGAACCAATGCGTATCTTTTGTATACAATGAATTTATGGGCCATGATAATAATGTAAATTATTGAGTTAGAGACGATTTTAAAGAACAACGTTTGCTTTGGCCTGATTTTCTATAGGAATTGGTTTTGTCGGACAACTGCAATAGTCAAAATCATTTCTTTTTACTGGAAATTTGCATAGTATAAATCTTTGTCTGGGACGTTTGGAAATGCTTTACTTTCCTGGCAAGGCAGAAACGACAACTTGGGATTGTTTGCTGTGTTTCGAAATTACTTCTTAGTGACTGCCTGAGTGGAAAACAGCCATAGGTCTTATAATGAATATTATTCGTCTTGAAGAATACTTACATTCAGCTAACTTTTCTCAGTTTTTAAACATGCTATATAATTAGATATTGCAATCGTTATAATTTTTCATTGCAATTTTTTATTTCTATTCTTTTTTAAACTGCGAACCATAGTTATTATTTATTGTACTTAATTTCTAAAAAAAAAAACTTTATATTTACAATATTTG
Organism: Caerostris darwini; assembly: GCA_021605075.1. Taxonomy (NCBI): domain Eukaryota; kingdom Metazoa; phylum Arthropoda; class Arachnida; order Araneae; family Araneidae; genus Caerostris; species Caerostris darwini. The sequence goes on along the minus strand of BPLQ01012960.1, from coordinate 218,852 downwards.
AATTTTGATATGAGTGGCTTCAAAAGAAAATTGCAACGTTTATTTATTGGGGTGAAATAAGTATGAATGGTCTTATGCACAATTGATGCATTCAAAACATAAAACTAATTTGTTGATGACCTAAATCAAACATGTAAATTACTAGATGATTACATCAAATAGAATATAAAGGGAAAAAAAAGGAAAAGGATGAATAAAGTTAAATACTTTAATCTGCTTAAATTTTTTAACTAATTTTGATTTCTAACATATATACAATTATCTGTGGTAAATTTAGCAAATTCATTAAACTTACAGAATCCTGTTGAATACACTCTACTAAGATTTTTAGTTGTTGTGCTTTAATTTTTTATAGGCCTACTTTACCGAATTAGTTCAAATATGAAAGTCTGAGGGCTGAGTGACTAGCGATCTGGCGTTCGGGGTTTTCAGGTTCGAGTCTCGGTGGTGCCATGAATGTTTGTAGTGGTTCGGAGTCCACTTTAAACTATAGATCTCGGTCTAATATGACTGTAGAGCATTAGGCAAAGGACCGACAACCCTAACCTGTAAAAGAAAACATCTCCTGTCTCGAAAACTGCCAGTAGGCAGATGGCTTTGGCCTACCATGGGGCTGTTGTGCCAATGAAGAAGAAGAAGTTCAAATATGAAGACATTTTAACAGGTGACCAGAATATTTTCATGAGAGAATTGCAAAAGTCGTAATTCATGTTTAGTCTATTTAAAGCTACCCTAGGTAATTTTAGACAAATTATACATAAGATGTGCACCGTTTGAAATATCTCAAATTTCAGTTTAAAGTTCTCAAAAAATCAGTCCCCTCAAGTTCATTCCGTATAGCCAGATAGATAATGTTATTCTCCAAACATAGCAAATGGAACTTGAAATACACCCAATCAGAAACAGCCGTCACGGGTGATCACGGAAAAAATGCGGTTTTTACAGGACAATGCAAGACACCAAATGTGACAGTGCAATGCAGCTGGCAAATACTTAGACAGTTATCTTTATGCTATAAGCAAGTGCTGAACCGACGTTACTCATCTAGAATTACCGCCCTGTCATTAGCTTTGCGCTCTTATCAATCGGTTATTACAAATGAAACGTTTTTTTAATGATGATGATTTCAAAACAGTTTTTTATTGTTTCTAAAAAAATTTGAAATTTTTTTTGCAATATTGTACACAACGCTTGCATAATCCAGTAAAGGCTATCGTATACAATGAGCTTATTTAGATGATTGCAATATACATTTACAATATTGCTTTTTCGTTTTATTTAAAAGATCAACAAATTTTTCCTGATTGTTTGATATTTAAATATCGTGTTTTTATATTATGTATAAGTTAATTTGTGTTGTCTTTCATTATTTTCGTACATACGTAAGCAAATTGTCAAAATTTATGGCTTTTTACATAACATTTTTGCACAGTCCTTTAATCTTGATAGTTATATAATAGATAAGTTATATAAATAATACTTGATAGTTATACACTGAAGTGACAAAAGTCATGGGATACCTCTTAATATCGTGTCGGCCCTCCTTTCGTCCGGCGAAGTGCAGCAACTCGGCGTGGCATGGACTCAACAAGTCATTGGAAGTCTTCTGCAGGAATATTGAGCCATGCTGTCTCGATAGACGTCCATAATTGTGAAAGCGTTGATGGTGCAGGATTTTGGGCACGAACAGACCTCTCGATGATGTCCCATAAATGCTCGATGGGATTCATGTCGGGCGATCTAGGTGGCCAGATCATTCGTTGGAATTGTCCAGAATGTTCTTCAAACCAATCGCGAACAGTTGTGGCCCGGTGACATGGCGCATTGTCATCCATAGAAATCCCATCGTTGTTTGGGTGCATGAAGTCCATGAATGGCTGCAAGTGATCTCCAAGTAGCTGAACATAAGCATTTCCAGTCAATGTTCGGTCCAGTCGCACCAGAGGACCAAGTCCATGCCATGAAAAAACAGCCCACACCATTACGGAGCCACCCCCAGCTTGAACAGTGCCTTGCTGACAGTTTGGGTCCATGGCTTCGTGGGGTCTGCGCCACACTCGAACCCTACTCTGAGCTCTTACCAACTGAAATCGTGACTCATCGGACCAGGCCACAGTTTTCCATTCATCTAGGGACCAACCGATATGCTCACGTGCCCACGAGAGTCGCTGCAAGCGATGTCGTTCTGTCAGTAAAGGCACTCGAGTCGGTCTTCTGCTGGAATAGCCCAAGAAAGCCAAATGTCTCCGCACAGTTCTAACAGACAAGTCCCTTGTACGTCCCACATTGATTTCTGCGGTTATTTGACGCAGTGTTGCTTGTCTGTTAGAATTTACGATTCTTTGCAGAAGTCGCCGGTCTCGGTCGTTAAGTGCAGGCGGTCGACCACTGCGCTGTCCATGGTGGGATGTTATGCCTGAAATTTCATACTCTCGGCACACTCTTGACACAGTGGATCTGGGAATGTTGAATTCCCTAACGATTTCCGAAATGGCATGACCCATGCGTCTAGCTCCAACTAACATTCCGCGTTCAAAGTCTGTTAATTCCCGTCGTGCGGTCATCATCACGTCAAAACCTCTTCACATGAATAACTTGAACAGAAGTGAAAGCTCTGCGAAAGCACTGCGCATTTATACCTGTTCTACGCGATGCTACTGCCATCTGAAAATTTGCATATTGCTATCCCATGACTTTTGTCACTTCAGTGTATAAACAATATTTATTGCAATATTCTGGATCATTCCTACGCATAAGAGAATTGCATTAAATGAGAGTGACACTCTAATCATTATATCTTAGGTTATCATATACAATATTTTTTTAATACGGAGTGCAGATATAGTTATTACACAATGATGACAAATGAATAACATTTGAAGCAATTTTTTTTTCGAATATTTTTCAAACATTTACTTCTTATAACAATGATGATCAAAGCTCGATTTTGAAGGTGAAGGGAAAGGTGAAAGAATTATATGATGAAAGAAAACGCACAACATATTTCTTACAAATTAAAATAAAATCCCCCCAAGTAAAATCAAAATTAGAAGTAATAATAATATGGAGCATTATGTGACATATCCAATTTTAATTGTAGTGAATTTTAAAATTAAAACTAAGTACACTGAAATGGTGAAAAATCCCTAATATATTTGAAAGAAATACAAATCTATGTCAGTAAACGTTAGGTCCAGATGTGCATTTAATCTTGATTCAGTGTTGTTCCATGGTTTAAACTGAATTATTTTCTTAAATAATAACGAACTTTTAACTGTCCAATTTTTTTAAAATTGCGAACACAGCACTGCACAACTGTAACACATAAAACACAATTATATAAGAAATATTTACAAAATCATTTTAAAAGCATGTTCGGTTTAGCCAGTTTGTTCTTTGGAACTGGCTAAGCCCTTTTAGCCGATTCTGCCTGGAATGCTTCACTGGACTCTAGTACCCACAGTACTACCTGGAACTCTTTACTCCACTCTGCACACTCCCTTTTCTTTTTCACCCTCTCCCATTATCGGCTCCAAAGTCTAACGGGCGAAAAAAAAAACCGTGTGAAGTCCAAAGGCTAACGTACGAGTCAACCCAGCTTTGAAGTAGGATCTATTAACCTTGAACTTTTCCCAGTCCGTTTTATAATTTGTTATGGGAATGCATGGTGGATCCTTACTATGTCCCTTTCATAACCTTTTTTCATATGCCTATTCACTACCCATTTCATTGATATATCGATTCCGTTAAAATATTTTATTATCTTTTGCAATATGAAAATTAACACTTAAAATTCTTTGGGAGAGAAAGAGGGGAGAAGGTAACGATCTTTCCAGGTACAACTTTTGAGCTTGATCCTTCAAAACTGCTGAAGCTTAATATACATGGAGTGTAGTAGGCCTGGTAAGTTAAATCTGCTACATATCTGCAGATGCAGTAGAAAAGTATTTAAAAATTGGTCGGTTTTGAAAAACCACCTATCGTAAGTTGTTATGTAATGTCATATATAACAGCAAAAACTACTTTTGTTGGCTTTCGTTCTACTTAGGTGTAGGTACTAGGTTAGGTTTCTATAGGTTCTATAGGCATCCATGCAGCTCATATTCTATTTTCAAACTGCTTTAGCGTTTTAGTTTGTATTGTTCATATTAATAATCATCTCAATTTATAAAAGTATTTATTATTAAATGCAAGTAATTTATTTACAGTGAACAAATATTCATCTGTGTAAAGAATTAAATCTTCTTCAAATGTATTCTTGGATATTATATGCGATTTACAGTTTTCTTAGGTTTGCCATGATGCATCACGTCTGCTGTAACGACTTGGCCTATACTAGACCTATAACGGCTTCAAGAAGAGGACTATTTTCAGGTTCATTCGAACACAAGGTCGGAGATTTCCAGGGTTCTCGAGTCTACGGCGAATCTAATGCACCCTGTCTGCGGCAGACCTTAATTATCATATGGCGTTACAGAAAAGGACAAGAGGCACATTTTGTAGACAGGCGGAATCTTTGGTCTTTTCAGTCACTTAAAAAGAGAAACACAACACTTCTTTTCGACTCGTCGAAGCATAAAATTCCCTTCCTTCTCCGAACCTCCCCCACCCTTTAAGAATATCCGTCAAGAACGGGGTCAGCTTCCCTCCCTTCTCATTGGAGTACACACTTCCCCAGCCCATGGTCTATCATCCATCATGATGAACAACTCCTTACGTAGTCTATATTCCATCTGTAATTGTTTCGACCAGTGAATGTCGCACAGACAATTGCTTAATTTCAGGAGGTCTTATTATCCGTGACATTAATTATCTGCTGTAAGATATGAGTGATATGTTGTTCTCACTAAAACAAAACACTAATTGCCTGTAGTATAAATATCCACAAAACTGCTTATCTGTTGTCAGATCTGAGTGATAGGTTGTTATTATATACACTTGTTAAAAAATATACATTAATTTCCCCTGGGAACAGAAATGCTACAACTCTTCCCGTGGGATTAGCATTAGCATTGTAACATTAAAGCTAATGATATTTCGAAAACAATTTACCTTCTTTCGAATAATACACACATTTCATTCGATGAATGAATAAATACACATGAAACTATTTTTATGTATAAACAATTTTTTTTATCTAAAATTAATAACACATTAACAGTAATATTACATCTTAAGAAAACTGCAATTGAGAAAATTTGGTACTTTTACGGACGTTTCATATTCATTTTTAGCATTTATATAAATGAACTCAATTGCACTTTGCTTTGCTCTTAAAATTACTGGAACATACTATGAAATATCAAAATAATTGTAAAAAACTCTTCTCTATTTATCTCTGAAATTATTCTACATGATTTGGGAAAAATTTTTCTTTATAATTGTTGTTTTCAGATATAGTTATAGTTTAAAATCGTCAGCACCATCATAAATAAATAAAATATAAACTATGTTGAATTTTAATTACAAAAAAACTAAACATAAAACGTTGCAAAAATAATTGAATCATATTATACAATTTATATGTTAGATAGTTTCATTTATTTTTGTAGTATTATTTCCAAAACTGTATGCCATTAATATCAAACATTTTTTTTAAAATTAATATAGTTATATTCTTATACAGCGATAGTGTGTATAAACATAAAAAAGAGTTGCTGTCTGTTTATAGAAAGGGGATCATATGCTATCATTTATGACTATTCTCATAAACGCCATTTTATATTATTCCTTAGTGTTGAATCTTGGAATTCAGCGACATGAAATAGCCTTTTAGATACACTTTACGTTTTATTTCTTTGGCTGAACATTCGCTAAATTTCGGAGCAGGAATATATTCTTGCAATTTCTTTTTCTTTATATTCCTATCGGAAAGCAAAAAAAAAAAAAAAACTGCCTTCAATGGAAAAGTAATGACTATCTGTGTGGCTTTGCAGTAACTTGTCCCCAGACACCTTTACAACAAGGTGGTTTAGCTGTCGGACTATAGGGCTGCCATACAGGCTATCGTGTCATATGATTGGTTTATTTTGTCACTCTACGGTCATTCTTTGGACACTTTGTGCTAACTAGACTGGGAACTACAATTTAACATGGATTCCGAACCATTCACATTCTAAAAAGGGCTCACGGATAGTCCAACAGCCAAATATTTGCAGCTCTTTTCATTCCGTGAAACTTTATAGCAAAAATCAAATGAGACTTAGATGAACGGCATTGCTCATTGCTCGTATCTCCTCTAGGAGTTGGAGGAACATTTTGGAGCAGGATATGTCGGACAAATCTCGTGAAAAAACTGTCGCGGAATTTAGACTTGCGGTGTGCCATGGCTGTTTGACGAGCCATCTGCACCGCATTATTATTTTTAATAGCAGTTCAAATTGCCCGCTTTGTGAAAAAGACGAGATCATGGACAGGCACCATTTATAAAGAATGCTCGGTCTTGCAAAGGGACTCCGAGGTGAAAAGATATTGGAGCTCTAGAACTTTACTGATAAGACATTGAATTTTTCTCTAATTGTATTGTTTTTTCTTGTGTTCGTTTCACACTGTTTTGATCTCGTAAGAGTTTCTCATTTTCTCTTTCCAATGAAACTTTATATATATATATATATATATATATATATATATATATATATATTTAATATTTTAAAACAGATAAAAAATTGATATTTTAAAACGGATATAAATCAATGCAACTAACATTTTAGTAAGAAAATTGGTTACATAACAATTGTGCATTATGAAGAAAAAGAACACAAAATAATGTACATGTAAATGTCAGTGTTTTCTTTGGGACAGCCTAAATAGGCATAGGCTAAAAGAAATTGCATAAAGAATATCTTGAAACTTCTTAAAATATATTGTTTACAACACATTAAAAGAATTTAGGTGGTAAAAAGAATCCCACATAGAAAATATGTAAATAAGAACTTCACGATGTTTCACTACCTCGCATTTAATAACTTTTTTTTAAATTGCGTCGAGAACTGGGGCGTATTGACCATGTCCCTGTGAGCAACATCAAATAACGCTGTCACTCCTTTAACACTACCCAGGGGGCACGTCTAACTTGAAGATATGTTACGGACGCGAGTAACACTACCCCCATAACGTTCTACGATGCTATTAGACCGGGACCTGCGGTTTAAAGCGTATTTCGAACCACGTATATTCATGGCACCGCCGGAACTCGAATCCAAAACCTGTGGCACCGAGACCAAAGCGCTATCACTCGGTCATCAGGCCCCCAACTAACATTTTAGTAAGAAAATTAGTTGCATAACAATTGTGCATTTTGATGAAAAAGAACACAAAATAATGTACAGTCAAACCTGTTTTTATACGGAGAATAGGAACAGTATAAACGAAATCGCATAAAAAATTTCTTGAAACTTCATAAAATATATTGTTTGCAATATATTTTTAAAAAATGTGCTGTAAATAGAAACCGCATAAAAAATGCCCCACATAGGAAATATGTAAATCATAATTTCATGATGTAGCACTACGTTGCATCTAATAACGTTTGGGGCAATGGGATGATTTAATATGGCTCTGGTGCTAGGTGCCACAGATTCCAGGTTTGAGTTCCAGGTTTCAGGCGGTGCCATGGATGTTTGTAATATTTCATAATTCCCTTTCAACATTAGGTACCGGCCTAATATGACTGTAGAGGTTTACGCATTCTACCCGTAAAAATATCTTCAGCTCCAAGGAGCCAAGTGAGACTTCTACCTACGCGTGCTTCCTCATAACAGAAGCTGTCTCCATTTCCCTTCTTCCATGAGACCACACGGGTTCTTGTACTTGTTCTAGATGTTGCTGTCTACCAAGTGGGATAAGAAATAACAACAACAATATCAGGTGGGTCATTTGTTGGATTTTTTTTTTAATTTGCATGTTATTTTGACAGCCAACTGTTGTTTTCTTTTTGAATTTCATTTTTAAATTAAGTTTTTTCATAATAAGCATTTTATATAATATACCGCACAAAAAAGGATCGCATAAAAACAGGTTTGACTGTACTTGAATTCTGTAACTCCAGTAATGTATACTGGAAGCACCATTGGTAGGAATACACATTTCAATTAGTGAATAATACAGCATTTAACTCTTTGACATTATATGATGGTAAACTGTTTACCCGTTTTTTTAAATAACCTCTTAAGAAAAAATCCAATAGAATTAATTTCGGTGACATAGGTAATCATTCCCCATTATTTTCTATGTGTGACTTTACCTGAAATTTTTAATGAATTAATTTTACTCACACATGATGGGAAAGGGTGCCATCATTAGTAAACAAACCAAATTAAAAGCCACTATTTTAACATCAGGAGTGAACCCAATAAATTTATTGACCTGAAAGTCACTTTATTGGATCCTAGAGAGTAGGTGCGAACTTCCCCCATGCATCCGCCTTGGGTATTTGTATATGGCTGTGGCAGTAAACAACATTTGTCAATTAATGTGATGATTCCGTTACAACAATGATAAGCTGACGTGATATTTAAAAATCGTAAATACCCAAGCATTGAAGAGGGAAAAAATAACAAACTCTAATTCTGATAAATGTTTTATAAAATTTATTGACAGATATGGACGGTAATTCACAGCTTCTTTGATATTATATATTTATTAATTTAGTAAATTTATTAAGAAATATATCAGCGAATAAATTTTAAAGAAATCAAAAGAAAATATTCTTATTTTATTTACGAGATTTTAATATCAACAGTGAGAATTTTAAAACACAAAAAACTATAATATAAAATATCGAGCGATTTGATGTTCAATGTAAATCCTTCTCTATTATTTAATAATACAAAAAAAATTATTTCTAAATTACAAAGAATATTATTATAATATTATTATAATATTTTTATATGAATATTTTTATTATGAATAGTATAAAAATATATATCAAGTAAAATAATAATCAAGTAAAATGGCAATTGAACTTTTTAATTTAAAAACCTACTATTTACTTTATACATTTTAATTAAATAAAGCTTTATCGAAAGGTGTACAATCCAAACAACACATTCAAATATTTAGTTTAGTTTATTACAAAGAATTAAGAGTATAAAAAAAAAAATGTTAACTTTTTAATATAGAACATTAGAAACAAACAAAAAATATATTAAAAAAGCCTGATTACAAATTATTGAAACAATTATAGTGTTAATTGGAAAACATTTATTTTATTTTTATTTTTAAATTTATTAGTTAAGACGTCATTTCCATATGACGTTGAACCAGTTATGACGTCATTTCCTATTTTTCTTTAGACGATTTCAAATCGCAACAGAATAAATGAAAAAATAAAAGCCTTTATTCATTACAAATAATTTAGCATGTAATAAAAATAATTGTTCAATTTTTATAATAGGACATTAGAAAAAAAAATATATACTTGAAAAAGAGCAATCACTAAACATTGAAAAAAATTATCGTGTTAATTTCAAGATATGTATTTAATTTTTATTTGTAAATGTATCGTTTTGATCTCGTTCGCTAAAATATATATTAATTTATAAATGAATAAAATTAAATAAAAGAATATTAAATATGAGTTACGAATCCCAAATGTGAAAAAGAACAAGTTATGACGTCATTTCTTATTTTTCTTTAGACGACTTCAAATCGCAATAGAATAAATAAAAAAAATGAAGATTTTTATTCATTAATTTAGAATGTAAAAAAAATATAAGGAATGTTGAGTTTTTATAATCGAACGTTAGAAACAAACAAAAATATATTTTAAAAAGCTCAATCACAAAAAGTTGAAAAGAAATTTATTTTATTTTTTATTTTAAAATTTGTCCTTTTGATCTCTTTCACTAAAATATCAATGAATTTATAAATGTTGAGTTTAAAATAATAATAAAATTAATAAAAAAAAAATAAATAAAGATTAAATGAAATTAAATTATTAATGAATAAAATGAAATAAAGCTTATAAAATATAAATTATGAATCACAACTGTGAAAAAGAACGAGTTATGATTTCTATTTTTCTTCAGACGATAACGAAACGCAATAGAATAAATGAAAAAAAATGAAAGCTTTTGTTTAATTAAAAAATAAATAAAAATACTTGGTGATTTTCGTCAACTCATTTAATAAAAAAATTTTTTTATAAATTTTATTGAAATATAAATGCAGCTATTTGAAAAGTCAAATATAAATTTAATATTAGTGTACTTAAATTCCTCTTTAATGTTCTTCTGAAATGGCTCAACGAATGATTTAAAATTGAACGAATTGTTCTCGGACAATTTTCGTAAACATTCGTGGTCGTTACAGTGTCATGTGATATCGCAGTAAACACAGGGAGTAGAGGTAGCAAGGTCAGCTTATTCATTCATACTCATTGCTGAAGTGCAGAACAGACGAGGATAACAGATTGTTTTTAACACACGTGAAAAGCGATTTACTGAATTTCACATTGAAAGAGAGTGAATTGGAAGCATCGTTTATAGTAATCAAACTTATTTTACAAATGATTGAAGACTATCAATATTATAAATCTTGAATATTAAGTATGAATGTTAATAAAGGCTGAAGAACAGTAATAAATTTTGGTAAGTAATTCTATAAAATATAAGATTTAGTTACAAATTAATAATTTTTATTTTGAATGCATTCATATTGAAAGAAAAATCATGGGAAAAAATTATTGTTATTTTAAATAATTTAACTCGACTAATTAATATATAATAACTTAAAATTTGCTGTATAATGAAAATGATATATTTATCACTGATGAAAGAGATATATAATTTACTTATGTTCCAATTTTTCCAAAAAATTATATTTGAATACCATTTTGTTATTTATTTACTGACAGTTATATTTTTTTATATTTTCTTTATATTTTTACTAATAGTTATATAACAAAAACTACTGCATTTGTTACATTTAAATATGATATACTATAATTTAAAATAAGAGCACAGTATGTTTAAATGTTTCGCAAACAATTTTTGGGACAACTATCAGAAAAATTAAAATGTGTGCATAATAAATAAATAAATGTACATAAATTGCTTCATCGGGTTAGAGTTCCCTTTACGTAGGGTCATACGTATGGGTCATTACGTATGGGTCATACGTATGGGTTATACATATGGGTCATTACGTATGGGTCATATGTATCAATAAATCAGTAAACCAAAAATTTCTCCATTGATTTGTAGATTAGCGAGCTGAATAGAAAGTTTCCTTTTCGTAGGAATGAGTCCTTTACATCAATAAGCCAAACGCAGCTCTACTGTGAGAGTTGAGCAGATATTGCTCTTCACGTAGGAATAAATCCTATATATATGAATAAATCAAACACTTCTCCATTGGACTGGAGGTTAGCGAGCTGAACAGAAAGTTCCCTTTACATAGGAGTGATCAATACATAAAACACTCATCCAATGGATTGTAGGTCAGTTAGCTGAATAGAAAGCACCCTTTAAGTAAGGATGGGTCCTAGGCATCAATAAATGAAACACTTCCTCACTGAACTGAAAATTAGCGAGGTGGACATGTACGTACACGTACTTTTACGTAGGATCGAATCCTATACATCAATAAACCAAACACTGCTCAACAAGGCTGGATGCTGAACAGAAAGGACCATACATAGCAATGAATCCTATACGTATCCCTCTACGTAGGATCGAATCCTATATATCAATAAACCAAACACACCTCCATTGGACCGGATGTTAGTGATCTGATTGAATAAACCAAGCATTCCTCTTGACTGGGCTGGATGTTAGTGATCTGACAAAAAGTTCCCTTTACATAGGAATGAATTATACATGAATAAACCAAGCATTCCTCTACTGGGCTGGAGGTTATTCAGCTTAACAGATAACTTCCCTTTACGTAAGAATGAGTGCTATACATCAGTAAAAAGGTAAACATAAAACGTCTCCATGTTTAGATTTGTTGTAAAAAGAAAAAAATTCCTCCATATTGTCACTTGGAGTTATTTCAATTTGGGGGGTCACTGAAGAGGGTGTGTGTAACGAGTCTCCCATTATGCACTTATCTAATTACCATATCAGAGCTGAATGACATCAGGTTAAGTGAGCGACCCAAGAAAAAGGTATTGATTAATTTAGAAGCAGTAAGCGGTGAAATATGATTATGGTCATGGTATCAGGAAGCAACACTCATCTACTAAAATATTGGTTTCTTTATAGAATGATTTATAGCTTCATGGGTTCAGGTAAAACCTGGAAATATGTCTTTTGCATTCGAACAAATAATTAAATGTATTTATGGTTTTTTTATGTGAATTTATTTAAATATTATACATTGTAAGTCAGAATTAAAGATATCATTGTCAGAATTAAGGAACTCAATAAATTACATGTAGAATTACATGTACTGCGATGTACACATGTAGATGTGTACATCGCAGTATATAAAAAGCAAGAAATTTATGTATTTGTGTCACTGCATTTTTTATAAAATTAAAACTATAACATTTACATAAATTTTTAATTTCTCTTTATTTGGTGCATATGAAAATAATGATAAAAATTTAGTGAGCTGACAAATAGTTCCCTTTACATAGGAATGAATCCTACATGAATAAACCAAGCATTCCTCTACTGGGCTGGAGGTTATTCAGCTGAACAGATAACTTTACGTAAGAATGAGTGTTATACATCAGTAAAAAGTAAACATAAAACGTCTCCATGTTTAGATTTGTTGTAAAAAGAAAAAAAATTCGTAGATATAGAAAATGATAAAAATTTCGTAGTTCCCATAATATTTCACATTGTTTTCCTGCGTGGAGTTTTTCGTTTTCTTCTTAAATTTTATTTGCCCTTGACCACTTTCAACATTTCTTACTGTTTAATATTTTTTTAAATTTTTTCGCCTATTCTTACTAGTTTATTTAAATTTCTTTCAGAACTTTTTTATACATAATAAAAAATTTTCACGTGTTTTTTATACACAATATTTATTTAACTTTTTTACATGACCAAATAATTATATAATTACATAATTGAATTTCATAAATTTGTTCTAAAAGCATCTGATGGAAGCAGACAATTTTATGTCAAAGTGAAAATGAGATTTTTTAAGGAAAAAAATTCGTTTGGAATTCTATAGTTTCTTTTTTGAAATAAGGCGTCTTTGTTCTTACATTAAATTCTAAATTTTATGGATAACCTGTATATTGGCCCTCATGATTAATTTCTTTTTTAATTTATCTATGTAAGATAATCTATAATACTCTTTAGTAAAAATTTAAAATTTTAGTCAATAATAGCCTTGTTCTGAACACATATCTTAACTCACAAAAAAATTAATGAAGATATTTAACTACAATGCTTTAATAAATTAAATTTACAAATTAATTCTATTGCAAAATTGCGATTTCATTGAAGAGTCGCCTTTGAAGTATTACAAATGGGAATAGCTATTTATGCATTCTTATCTACATCTGTATTTCATTATTCGTACTTAATATCCTTATTTATTGTTTGATTTTGATTCATTTATTAATAGCTCTTAATAAAGATTTGAGTAAGCATGATTGTTTTCATTTGATTTTAAAATTCTTCAAAATGAAATGGTAAATCTAAATTTTTCTGATTGTGCTTTTAATGTTTTGTTTTTCAAATAAATTAAATAGACTTAAATTTGTTATATTCTATGCTATCTTTTTCACATTCACATTTTTTTTTTATTTCGCATAATAAAATAAATTAAATACTTGTGCGGTTACTTTTGGCAATCTTTCGATACAGCTGTAAACAATTAGAAATAAGTACAAAAAGACATTTTTTATTTTAATTTTGTAACCGTACTTCCTCCTACACACTAGCCCCTTACGTCGTTTAGGAGAAATGGTCAGTAGGCCGCGAGATTTTCACTCGAACGAAAGTGCAGTACAAAGACGCACTTCTGCTGAGAAATATTTAAGTTTACAGTATCTCATTCCTAGAGGAAATATATTTAACACAACCCTGCGTAGTAGTTGGCCTACAGACTCTCACCAGGAGATGAAGTATATTTCGTGCATCCCGCACATATCCGAGTTTCGGATTTTCGGCTTAGAAGTAGAGTTTAAATGTGTTAAATATTGTGCAATAATAAATAAAATTAAATGTTAAATATTGTGTATTAATTTTATGTGTGTCGCAAATAAATTTGTGAGCTCTCAAACCTGTGTCTCAAATCTCAACCCAACCACACCTAATTGCAATCTACAATTATCTAATTGCCCAACCTGCACACTAAACTTTTTAATTTTTAAGTTGACAAATTAAAATAGAAAAACTAAAATACATATCAAAATCTTATTGTTACTTTAAAATTACGTTCATTGTGATTAATATCACCAATTGCCCACCAATTACGTGAGAAAAGCCAGAAAATTACCAGCAGCCAGACTAACTACAAGCTAGATTTATAGATGCCCTCTCTGAATCGTAATCAAATAATAACTAATAATAATAAATAATAATCATCTTAACTAACGTCATCACTGAATTCAAATCTGGCCCTCCCATAGGCTAACTAGTAGGTTGTTGTCAAACCACAAGGCATGCATTTTTTTTTTGTTTACTGTATAAAATACATATTGCCATTTTTAATGTATTAAGACACAAAATACAATGAATTGAATACTAGTTAAGTCTATTAATAATAAAATTATTGAAAAAATACAGTAATGAAATTATTGAATAAATATAATAATAAAATTATTGTATGAATATAATACTAAAATTAATGATTATAATAATAAAATTATTGAATAAATATAAAAATAAAAATTATTGAAATTTATTCTGCAATTAAATATTTTAATTATTTAAAGAATAGGAATTAATATAAAATTATTATAATAAACTTAGATATAGGATTTTAGAAAGTAATTACATGAACTTAGTAAAGTTTTAAATGACAAAAAAAAAATTTTTTTTTAGACATTAATTTAGCTCTAGAGCAAAATAAAATTACGTTATCTTTACTTTACATATTATTTTAAATAAAGCCATTTATGCAGTTAAATAATTTAATTACTATAAAAAAATTAAATCTTTAGAATTTTTATATACTTTTCAACTAACTGAATTTTAATTTCATACAATTTTTTTAAATTTTAATTTTAACGAAGGAAAATCATTAAAGTTTAACTTATGGCTTGATATAGCAGTTTTTATTTAAAATGAAGCTGTTGTAAAACACATAACACATGATTAATTACTTACACCTGACATTTTTAAATGTATATTTAATTAATAAAATGATGTTTTCAGAAAACACTAGAAACAGTATATCGCCAACTTTAAAGCTTTGACTATTTTCAGTATAATAATATTTTTAAGAACTAATTTAATTTTAACTTATACTTTAAGTTTGATGTTTTAAATGATAAAATTATTTAAATAAATAAACAAATAAGAAATCATTCAAGATAATAAAATTTTCCATTTTCATTAAATATTTCTAAATAAAGAGAACTTGCGAAAAAAAATTTAAAATTTTCTTTCTAAAATTTTCATAATAGTTTCATAAGAATTTGATTTGTATTTAACTGTTATTAGATGTATATAGACATGTAATATCTTATTAAAATTAATTTAACGTTAAAAATGCATTTTAAAAATTTTTCTAAGTATAATCTAACATTTGCGTAGCAATTTCATATAAATTTGATTTGTATTTAAATGTTATTAGTTGTGTAGATATATAACATCTAATTAAATTTAATTTAATGTTAAAAAATGCATTTCAACAATTTTTCTAAATTAGCTAAATTTAGCAATTAATCTAAAATTAGCTAAATTTAGCAATTAATCTAAAATTAGCGTAATGATTTTATAGCAATTTTATTTCATCCAGTTGTTCTCTGTTATATAAATATATATATTTTTTAACTTTCAAGTTAGATATATTTTCTTAAAAAGAGTAGTATAAATTGTATAAAAATTTCATTAAAGGTGCATAAGAAATAGAAAGTGAATTAAATAACTTCAAAATGATGTTTCTATATCAATAAAACTATCTGACATCTAGTCAGCTATAGAAAGCTTTGAAAGTTTTAACAGTACCGTATAAAGTGCTATATAACGCTCTTTTTGTCTAGTCACATTTTCCAAATTTCAATTAAATAATTTTAAACTTATTTTCTAATAGACTTGTAAAAATGAATTTTTTAAGATTTTTAACAGGCTTAATTTTTGATCTGTTTCCTTTTTCTCCATCGGATTACTTTTCGTTTTTGGAAACAGAGCACATCCAGGAAAAACTAAAACCAGAACGGGACACTTACCTATAAAAGAAAAATAGACAGAATTATTATACAATGAAGTATAAAAAAAATATAAAGAATTTAAGTAACCTAAAAGAATATAAAAATTTAATATTACTTTTTATAAAAGGTAAAAAATTTACGAAAATAACTTGATGCCTAAAATTGAATATTATAAATGTAGTTTTTTTTCCCGTGAAATATAAATTTGAATAATTTAAATTCATATAAATGCAGTTGAAATATGTTTTATGAAGATGAATTGTTATT
Organism: Caerostris darwini; assembly: GCA_021605075.1. NCBI lineage: Eukaryota > Metazoa > Arthropoda > Arachnida > Araneae > Araneidae > Caerostris > Caerostris darwini. The sequence continues at coordinate 202,303 of BPLQ01012960.1, read as the reverse complement.
ACTAATTTTTTAAACCTGAAATACAGATTTTATACTGATATACAGATTTGTATAAGGTATGTATTTCAGGTATCTGTATTGCATGTATAAGATCCGTATTAAATGTATATAGGATCTGTATTACTTATCCGTATTATAAGATCTGTATTACAAGTATGAGATCTGTATTATTATCTGAAATATAGATCTTATACGTGTAATAAAATAACACGCTTTTAGAAAGGTTTTATTTTTCTTTGGAAAACAACTAATTACACTATAAACCTCTATTTCCTCCTCGACTAATCAATACGTAAAAAAATTTAAAAATTTTTATTTCAACCCGAATGTTAATACTTTTTGTTCAACATTTCCTTCAAATCTCCTCCATTTTTTGGCAAAATAAAGAGTTAGTTAAGTACCAATTTCCAACTGAAGATCATTTGCTGAAATTCAAGGCCAGCCATTTTTCATTTTCAATAGAAATGGCATGCAATGAAAACATACATGCTTCCTTCATAAACAATAGGAATGACATGCACATTTATAATGATTTGATCAATCAATGCATTTTCTAGCTATTATGAGTAGCATTCAATGTATTTTGCAACACTTTTTCTAGCTATTATGAATGTGCTACTCATAATAGCACATTTCCTAGCTATTATCAGTTTCACTCAATATATTCTCTAGCTATTATTAGTAGCACTCATTATATTTTCTATCTATTATGAATAGCCAAACATTTAGTGCAGTTTCTAACATCAATATATTTTCTAGCATTCAGTATATTTTTTAATGTTTTGAAAAGGTTTGTGTCGTCTGATCCTCACTGTCCTGCAGTTTGGGATGAGCATCCCATGAGTAGTCTACTCATGGATGGAGGGAAAGGGGGCAGCTTCTATAGTCATGGTGTACCCGTAAGTAGAAGTCTGACTATTTGCACCGTGTCACCAAGGAGTGAAGTGCTGGAGGACTTTTAGGGGGAAATAATCTGCATTTGCTAATAGGAGAAAACTCCCATCAGATCGTCCGACTCACGAGGCAAGATGCTGAACATCATAAGCGACATCGAATCTCCTCGTTTTTTGAAACAATGTCTACAACAAAGCCACTAGCGGATTGAACCTCAGTCCTAATGTGCTCACCAACGGCGGACGTTGCCATTGAGCCCCGAGTCGGGCTTGAAAAGGCCTCTTCTCAAAATGAATTTATTTGAAATGAAAACTCATGTATGAGTTTCATAATTTAATTATCCATTAGTGTGCAATTTTTGTACATTCAATCAGGAACCAAATAAAAACAGTCACTCGTGGGCACAGATGGAGTTTTTGATAAACCGAGCCACATTTAAATGTTGCATAAGTGACTAACTGGTTAAATATCATCAGACAGTCTTAATAGAGAGTTTTTGCATACCGTATTTTGGACGTTCGTTAGCTTTTTCTGCCTAGCGCGCATGCTCATAGGAAACATTACAGATACGCATGCGCAATTTCCTATGAGCATGCGCGCTAGGGAGAAAAAGCTAACGGACGTCCAAAATACGGTATGCAAAAACTCTTTAATGTTTAACGATATTCGCACGCAATCTGTCACAACCATCGATTATTTCTGAGGGAAAGCACTGCATGCTGTCGTTAACTGATTTGAAATTCGCAATCATGCTACTATTAGCACACGAATTATAATTAATAAACATCGTTTAAAGAAAAAAGTAAAGTTAAAATAAAATTATTGCTAAGAAAATTTAAAAAATTATATCTTACATAATATCATTAGAAAAGAAGTAGTATCATTAGATAACATAAAATAATTTTAAAAATTGGCTTATATTTCCTCTTAAAATATTTTTTCTAAAGTTACTAAGATTCAACTCATATTTTCAAGTTGCAATCAATGATTCCCTAATTATTTTTTTTTACATTTATGCTGCTCCTATCGCTTTTTTAATATTGGTAAATTATGTTGTACTCCTTTTACCAATTTTTGTCATAATACATTGATGTAATCATGAGTATTTAACGTGAGAAATATTTAAATATAGAAGAACTCCCTGTTACAAGAAAATTCCAGGAACATACCAATTCAGAGAATAAATATTGGAACACATTTTGTCCTGGGACAGCTCAAGCTATTGAATATCTCGTTTGTATTCACTCACAATTTTTTCAATTTTTCCATGCCAATTAGCCGAAAAGTTTACTCAGTTTTGGCTCTAATCATCAAATTTTTGTCATAATACCTTGATCAGGCACCGCTTTTAATTTTGGTATTTTACACTTAAGCTATTGAAAGTTTGTATTCACTCCAATTTTTTTTCAATTTTTTAATTAGCCTAAGCTTAATTTGCCTAATCATCCCCAGGCACCCTTTTAATCCCCGCTTTTTAGTTTGAAAAAAACCTGTGGCTTAATCCATTAATCTTTACCATTGGCTTCATCAAATATTTAATGCCAAGATAATAAAGATTTGTAGAAAATTAACTTGTAAATATATATATTGAGCAATTTCTTTCTTTCCTTAAATTAAGGGCCTGGATAAAAGGCACTTTAGGGTTTTGTATTGCGAACGCTATAGGGGTTTCATTATACATATTTTTTGTGTTTCTATGAAGCACATGCTAATTTGAGTGCGGCGAATACTACTGCGGGTTTTACTGAACAAACTGATCGTGTTTCTAGCCTAATCATTACTTCTCAGTTCTCTTCTTGTTTTTGTGTTGTGCATACATACATACAATCGTAGTTCTCTGTCTAATATGACTGCAGAGTGTTGGGCATATGGCCTACCCCGTAAAAAGAAAGCATCTCCTGTCTCAAAACTGCTAATAGGCAGAAGGCTTTGGCCCACGATGGGGGTTGTTGCTCCAATGAAAAAGAAGAATGCACACACACACACACATATATACACACACACACACACACATACACACGTATATATGCACACTACATACACACACACGTATATATGCACACTACATACACACACATATATACACATACACATATACGCACACTCACTCCTCCACACACACACATATATATACAGGGTGGCCATAAAATATCTTTTTATCTGCCGATAAAACTAATGAATAGAATGAGACCAAATTTCATATGCAGATTGGGAAAGACACGGGGAAATGATTTTCTGTAAAAGAAAGCGTCTCTGGAATGGTATCGTCGTCGCGTTTGGCGCTGCTATCGCATTATACACACTTTGAAGCACTATACGCACTATACACACTACACTCGCTGCTATACACACTTTGAAGTTTGCACGATCTAGGTAAATGTTTCAAATTTTCTATTGCTTACTTGATAGCATTTCTAATTACCTGCACCGTTATTGATGAAAACTATCGACAAATGCTGGAAACTTTAGTTATTCTTGAATTGCTGCAAATACAGTGCTTGCATGGAGTCGCGACAATTTTTATGCGAGATGGATCACGACCACAAATCAATACACAACCTTTTGCGACTGTATTTTGGCAATGATGAAGTTTACAGCCTATGCTTTTCGACCAAATGGCCAACCAGTTTCCCAGACATCATCCCATGTGACTTTTGACTGTGGCGTATGTAAATGTGTTTTATATGCTGGTAGTGTTATAAACCTGAGTTCCTTGAAAGAGAACATAAGATGAGCTGTTATAAACAGCCAAAGTAGAGAATATCATACACCGAATGCGATACCTTGTAAACAGGAAAGGTCAGAGCATTAAATATATTGCACATAGTCCTGAGGATTATAATGTTGATTAATAAAAGATTATTTTTCCGTGAGTTTCATATTGCTGTCAATCATTTCTGTATGTGCCTTTTTTACGATTCTAACATTATAATGAAACTTGACATAATTCATTTTCTCTGAATTCATTATAATTATTAACTGTTTTCGTTTCCGACAGCTCCAAAATTGCATATTAACTAAGAAATTTGAAAAATCTACCTAGATTGCGGAAATTTAATAGAGCGTGCGTGACAGCAGCTCCAAAATCTTACCTTTTTACGATTTTGGTACTTTTTTATTGCGTAAATAAACCTACCCATGTCTTTCACAGTTTGTATATGAAATTTGGTTTCATTCTATTTATTAATTTTAGCGTCCTTAGCAGTTATTTAATTTAATTTTTTTTGTTAGTTTACGACCTTGACCCACCATGGGGCTGTCACACCAATGTGGAAAATGACAAATAATCTTCTGTTTCAAATGTAAAGTATTTTACAAGAGAATAAATATATTTATTTTTTATTAAGTAGGTATTAACGATGTAAATTGTTTCAAAGAAGGTATGTTCGTATAATCGATAGTCATTTGATTGTAGCAAGATAATTTGTGATTTAAAGAAATGGTACAAGTTTTGGTATCAAATTAAATTCTTAATAATATATAAATGATTATCATAAGTATATTTTTATTTTTAACTCCTTTACATACATTTTATTTCAGTAAAAATAAATTTATTAAAAAAATTATACCACAAATTACTGATGTGAATTTATGAAATATTTGAAAACGGCTCATACAATTATTTGGCTAATTTTTGAATTAACTTCCTTTTCTAATATTTTAAATCAATTCGTTTAAATAATATGCATGCTATTTATCTATTAAAGTTTACACATGTTTTACCGAAACTGAGCAAATATTGGAGTTTTCCTAAAATTTTCTATTTTTGATTAATTTTCATTAAGAAACTTTTTTTTTTTTTTTAAATACATTGTTAAAAAAAAAAAAAAAATAAAAAAAAAAAAAAAAAACATTGAATATATTTAAGGTATTTTTTTTTAACGCGCTAGCAATATAAAATTATTCTTATGTGTATAATATTCCATCTTATATATTATATAGAATCTAGTATAATAAATAAGATAAATATCATACACATACAAATACTGCATTTTCAATTTAAAAAAGTGTTATTGTGAACTATTTAGAATCTATATACGCCAATATAATTTATATTATTTAAAAATATAAAATACTTTTTTTTTCTAATACAGCTGGCAAACACTTAGGCAATTGTCTTTGATGCCTTAAGGCAAGCGCTGGAGGTGCGTGTAGCTTGGAGATAAACTACGGACCTGGAGTAACAATGTCCACTCAACGCTCATGTTAGACTGAGACTTACGGTTTAAACTGGATTCCGCACCACTACAAATATCCATGGCACCGCCGGGATTCGAACCCGTGGTACCGATCGCCAGAGCGTTAGCCACTCTGGCATTCAAGCCCAAATATCAAATATAATTTATAATATAATAAATATATAATAAAAAATATAATTAAAAAATATAATTTATATTATTTTAATGGCGTATAAGTCTCCCTTCAATAACGTGTATACGATAGACAGTCATTTAATGTTTCTTTAATTTTGTAACTAAAAATTGAAAAACTATCGCTCCAGCTGTTTCTATTATTCCCAGACAATTTGTAATAAAATTCAAATTCCGCAAGTGAAGACCTCATTAACATGACTATTTGTATGCAAAGTTTTGCTTGCCTTCGTGGGATACTTTAACACTTTGTGATAAGTCCAAAGGCAGGTGTTTCAATAAATTGATTTAAAATTTCAAACTCATGTGAAATTGTATCAGTTTCAAAGTGCACATGGAAGGTTAAGCGTGTTGCATAAGCAATAATTACTTCTTTTTGTAAAGTATGACGAATAAGTAGAATAAATTCTAATGGACTAATCAGAGTAATATGCTGAATATAAGAAATGCGATATTAAATAATGTAATGAGCATCTAGAATAGACTGGATAAGAATGAAATTGATGTTAAATGTACTAGTGTAATTCGTACTAGCGGAAAGAAGAAATTTGCAATTAAAAATCATTGAAAATTGAAAGTCTGCATAAAATTCAGCTAGTTTTGTGTATTTTACTGTGGAATCGTAGAATATTTATTATCTTTTTAACATATGTTTCTGAAAGGATTTCACAACATTTCTGAGCTAGCTTGGAAAAGAATATAGAAATTTTTTTTTATACTCCACCCTAACATATACATACTTTTTTTCTTTCTAATGCAGCTGGCAAACACTTAGACAGCTTGGTCTTGGATGCCTTAAGGCAAGCGCTGCACAGACGCGACGACGTTACTCAGTTTGCATTACCCAGGGGGCGCGTATAACTTGAAGATAAGCCAAGGACGCGGAGTAAAAATGCCCCCGCAACGCTCTACGATCCTATTAGACCATGGACTACGGTTTAAATTGGATTCCGAACTACTACAAACATCCATGGCACCGCCGGGTACCGAACCCGAATCCTATGGTACCGAGCGCCAGAGCGCTAGCCACTCGGCCATTCAGGCTCTATATATATGTATATATATATATATATGTATATATGTATATATATATATATATGTATATTTATATATATATATATATGTGTATATATGTATATATGTATATATATGTATATATATATATATATATGAAGCCTGAATGGCCAGGCTAATATCAGCCATGCCGTGGATTTTTGTGGAAATTTCGCTCAATATATATATATGGAGCCTGAATGGCCGAGTGGCTAGAGCTCTGGCGCTCGGTACCATAGGATTCGGGTATATATAAAGATAAACTTAAAGTGGAAGATTGTTTGTTCCATGTTATTGGGGTACATCGTTAGATATGTTTTTGACTTCAATCCATTCATCTAGTGAGCAAGAATAACATACCTTAAATATATCTGAGATAGTATCTCTTGATAAATCTATCCGTAAAAAGTTATAATGAATTATTTTGAAGCTTTGCTCGTTTCTTTTGGGTTTTATTGATTTCCTAGACAATTTATGTCCCAACTTGTTATTATGTATTTTTATATAAGTAATTTTATTCCCATCTGCCAATGCAATTCTAGAAATTTCCCCTTTTTCATAATGGTGCTTTTCTAATGATATTCAGTTTAGTTGCTCCAGGTAATGCGAACTTCGAATCTTAAATAATTTCTTTCTTTTCCTTTTTAATAATTATGAACATGAGAAACTGTAGCGTTTTGGTATAACATATATTAATGTTAAATGTATGCGTTATGTTATATGTGCTTATGTCTTTGATGCGTTATGTTATATATTTAGAAAGTGTTTCTATGAAGCACAAAATAATTTACGTGTTGCGAATACTGTTGTGGCTTTTGTTATGCAAATTGATCGTATTTCTAATTCGTTCCTTGTCCATTCTCTTTTGAATTTTGTATTGATATGTTGTGTTCCTATATGTTTATGTATATGAGTGTTATAAAACTGTAGATTTTTATTTTTAAACGTATTTGTATATAATTTTTTATAATTTTAAAATTATAACATTGATAATGTATCGGGTCCGAATTCTGTCGGTGCCATGGGTGTTTGTAGTGGTTCGGAATCCACTTCAAACCGTAGGTCCCGGTCCTAATAGCATCATAGAGCGTTGCGCGGGGCATTGTTACTCCGCGTCCGTGGCTTATCTTCAAGTTACACGCCCCCCTGGTAGTGCAAAGTGAGTAACATTGGTGCAACCCTTATGGCATAGGAAGATCACGGTCTGGCTTGCCAACTGCATTAGAAAAAAAAACATTGATAATGAGGCTCAATTTTTATCTGAAGGCGAAACCTGAAAGCAAAATACAAATTTAAAATCAACCTGTTATTAAGATTATTAAGAATAATCAGTCAGCGTTTTCAGAAGTGATTAACCTTTTATGAACATCTGGTATCTGAATTTTCTATTATGTCGTCAATTTTATTATGTCGATAATCTTTTTTTAAAAAAATAATTATAGGACTTTTTGGCATGTTTTTTTTTCTTCAAATATCGAATGTAAATAACAGCTATATTATAGCTGCTATTACTTTTTAAAAATAAAAATGCTTCACTTGACGAAGATAATTAAATAGATTCTTTGAGTGTCAACTTTACAAATTGATTTGGTTTTGAGATGGTGACGAAAAGGGTGGTGCCCGGTGGATTTGGTTTGCTTTTGTTTGTCACTCTAAGATCATTTTGTGCACACTTTGGGCTAATTAGACCGGGACCTAGAGTTTAACGAGAATCCCGAACAACTCACAAACATCCATGCCACCGCCGGGACTCAAACCTGAAGCCCGTGGTACCAAAGGCCAGAGGTCAGGTCGCGTGCATTGGTGAAGAAAAAGTACCCATTGGTATGCATATAATAGTGTTAGGATGTAATAGTATAAAGATGCTTAAAAGTGTTATTAAATTATTAAAAAGTCCTATTTTTGTATACATATAAGGAAGTTTGTATTCTTCAATTCCTCCTATTAGCTCACACTCTCCCTGTATATATCTTGTTCAAATTTTCAATCGTTCATAAAACACTTTTTATTCATCCCCTCAAGTTCAAATGCATTTTTTTTAACTTGTAGTGCATGACACTCGATATTAATACAGTTTTTTCAAATATCAATTCATTCATTAAATTTAATTAATTAATTTTAGTTTTTTTTTTTTAGATTTAAGTTGCATATATCTACCAATAGAGGGCGCCAGATAAATTTAAAAAAAAAGGCATGAAAATTATTTATAAAGGACTTTCTGCAATAAAGTGAAAGAAAAGTAGGAATTGACATTTAAATTTTTTTTTTTTATATTACTTGTTTATATTAATTTACAGAAAATAAATTATATATTTTACACATTATTTTCTCTTCAATCAAATATGTAATGTTAGAAAATCGCCAAAATCCAACAATTTAATTTTTTTGACGCTAAATCAGTATGATAATACCATTTACAGGGTATGCACAGCTTAGAGTGAAGTTACTTTCGAACAAAAAAAAATGTAGATTTGTAACATTTTACCTTTAATAGATAGGTTATATGCTATAATCTGTCTCTAATGTAGATAATGTGGTTATTGAGGTAATGTGGAAGGGTCTCTTAAATTACTTTAAAGACCAGGAATACGGCTTCTAATCGCACAATCCTAATAATAGGTGAAACTGAATACTACGCAGATACTAGAAATATTACAGAGCTTGCGAGAAAAACTTCTATTAGCGGACAATGGTACAATCAGGGGGGAGATGATAGTAGCCTTTGGTACATAGGAGAAGGGCGTTTAATAAATATAAGTACGTCGTGAAAGCTTAAATTAGCAAAGGAATATAAGAACAATTACATTTTCTTCAACATATTTAGTGGAAGGTGAATTTAGTGTGGTCATAAACTGGTAAAAAAAAGAAAAGAAAAGAAATCGATTGCAAATAGAGAATCGCGGTAACTTAAGAATACTGCTGTCAAAAATAGAACCAAGGACCAATTTATTGGTAGCAGTGCACCGGGTTCTTAATAATGTACTTAAAATTTATTTTCAGATTATCTTTCTTATTTTATTTTTTTGTATGTACTATATTGCAAATGTTTTTTATAATTGATAATTTTTTATAATAGATAATTTTATAATTTCAAAATTTAAGATGTCTTAGTTACCATATCTTCAACAAAAAAAAAAAAAAAAACTGAAAGAGTTTTCAATATAAATCTAAGTTTACAATTTTTTCTTAAAAACGGTAAATTTTGAGGAAAGATCTGAGTAATTTTTTTTTTCTAAAAAAGAGGTGACAAGGCAAAAAAAAATAACGAACAATTGTATTAAAAGGTAATTTATTAAAAGCTAGCTTTTAATTTTTAAATGGCAGAGTGGCTAGCGCTCTGGCGCTCGATACCACAGGTTTCGAGTTCGAGTCCCCGTGGTGCCGTGGATGTTTGTAGTGGTTCGGAATCCACTTTAAGCCGTAAGTCCCGGTTTGATAAGATCGTAGAGAGTTGCGGGGGTAGTATTACTCTCGTCCGCAGCATATCTTCAAGCTACAGATGTGCTTCCTGGGTAGTGCTAAATGAATAACAGCGGTGTGGCCCTTGCTTATAGCATAAAGATAACTGTCTAGCTGCATTAGAAAAAAAAAAACTTTCAAGATTAGCTGCCTCAAGTGACAGTCTCTTGTGATAGCGTAAATCAACTTTGGTATAGGTATATACACTCATGTCCATAAATTAAGGATAATGAAGTTCAGGCAAAGAAAGAGACAGAAGCAAAACAAATTTGACTTATTTGTAAAGTCTATTTATTAAACAAAAGGTAAAGAGCAAAAAAGATGCTATAGGTTTGACATAATTAATAAAAATTGCGATTTTTACTCCCTGGAGCAAATTTCAAAAAAGAACCTATTTACAAAAAAACAGTACAACATGGTTAGTATGATGGTTAATATGGAGTATGTCTCCCGGACGGTGCAATACAGGCCTTACAACGCCTAGGCATGCTGAGTATCAAATTATCAATCTGATCTTGGGGAATATTAAACCACTCATCAAGCAATGCCCTCCGAAGTTCCGGTTGACAGGTGGGAGGGGGTTGACGGGCTGCAATTCGTCGACCAAGCATATCCCACACATGCTCTATTGGATTCAAGTCCGGTGAGTATGCTGGCCAATCAGTCCATACCGGTGATATCCTCCAATTGAAGGCATTCGTCTACAATGTTTGCAAGGTGAGGACGGGCGTTGTCATCCATAAACAGAAATTCAGCACCCATGCCGCACCGAAACAAACGTACATGTTGTTCCAGAATAACATCCCGATAGATGTGGCCTGTCATCGTTACACTCTGAACATGCTGGTCAGTTCTGGAACCAAGAATAATTCCTCCCCAAACGAGCCATCCTGCACCAACGTAACGGTGTCGTTCAATGGTGTTTTCTTGGTGGTAACGGGTACCTGGCGCTCTCCATATGAAAGTCCGGCGAGAATCAGACTGCAAACTAAACCTGGACTCGTCGGAAAACATCACACAAGATCACTGTTGCGGTGTCCACAATGCATGCTACTCTACAGGTTAATCGCAGGCGACAGTGAGTTGCGGTAAGTGGAACACATCTGACAGGCCTACGAGCATATAGACCAATGTGCCCCAAGCGTCTGTACACGGTCTGCCTTGAAACTGACGTACCGGTAGCTGAAGAGAGCTGACGAGACAGGTCTGATGCTGTGTTCCGTCTGTTTCTTTTGGCAGTAACTGCTAAATACCGGTCCTCATTCGGCGTTGTAACTCGGGGGCGACCTGTGCTGTAACATCTACTCACATTACCATCATCTTGGAATCGTTGCCAAAGCCTGGAGATGACACTCTGGGCGATTCCAAGTTCCTCGGATACTTCCAGCTGGGTACGTCCACATTCCAGTCGTCCGATAATTCTACCACGTAAAAAATCATCCAAATGCTTCCTTTGTGCCATAACTATGCAGTTATTGCACTGAAAGGCTTTTAAAGCGCTTGTGAACAATTTTACTTCTTTGCCACCATTCCTTATATACCCCTCTCTTCATTGTGACGTACTATCCGCGTCATCTGGTGGTTTCCTGTAATTTGCATATTCTTCTTCAAGATGTGTGTGATAATTCTACAGGTGAAATTTTTATTTTAGAGTTCAGTTTCTGTGTGATTCTGAATTATCCTTAATTTATGGACATGAGTGTATTTCTACCACAACTCTAACATTCTTCATTTAAATGTAACTTCACTGTATTTGAAATTGCTGTGCACCTAATATTTTACACAAAATAAACACCTTTTTTATCAATAAAAAATCTAAAAGCTCGTATAAATATATTTTTTCCCTTATACTGTTATAACTTCGCAATAGTAAAATACAAAGGGTCTATAAAAGTCAAATTTGTTTTCTTTTACAGTATAGTGTTTATTGCATATACGTATAATAAATATTATTCAAGCCATTGTCCATTTTAATTGCAATTTTTCACTCTTAATTTCCTATTAAATTTCTGTTTCACTCTTAATTAACACTGGACTGCAAAATTTCTATAAGTATAGAGGTTGTATGGCTATCTTTACCTTATACCTTAATGCTAGGAAATCTTGAAGCATATTTCTCCATAACAGGAAACATTGTGAAAAATTTCAACCCTCCATTTTTATAATTAAGTCATTACACAATTACTTTTGTATTATTTCAGAACAATAAATTTTCATTAGTTTAACTCTTAAAAAAGTTAAATAAACTTATTTTAAAATAAATTATATTTATTTGAAATTCAAAGAAATTTATTTTAAAATTAATTAAATTTATTCGAATTTTAAATAAATTTATTCAAAAATTAATTTAAATTCGAATAATAATTTTTGTTTAATTAATTAATTAATTAATTAATTGAACAAATAAGGAAAAATTTATTTCAAGTAAATATAAGGAACTAAATTTATTTCAAATAAATATAAGGAAGTGAATTTATTTCAAAAATATTCAAAACTGTAAATTTGTTTTTATTCTGTAAATTTTCATTTTGTAGTTATATAATTTTTCCTATCGCTCTGGCTCTCAGGGCCATAAGTTTCGGGTTCGAGTCTCAGCGATGCCGTGGATGTTTGTAGTGTTTTGGAATCCACTTTAAACCGTAAGTCCCGGTCTAATATGGCTGTAGAGCGTTGAGCGTAGTGTTGATAATCCTGCTCCGTAAAGAAAACATCGCATGTCCAGAAATCTGCCAGGAAGCCGACGGCCTTGGCCCACCATGGGGCTGTTGCGCCACTGATGTTGATGAAATAACTTTTCAAACTGCAAATTTATTTCGGTAATCGATTTTCTTTATTTGGTAACATTATTAATTAATCACTGTACTTTATAATACATTTTTCATTATTTTACCATACTCTGTGCCCAAAAAAGTAAGACCAATTTTCAATTTAAAATTTCCGGCGCTTATGGAATTTAAATTTATTTTCTTTTTTAGGTTACTGGCACTGACTTTGACATTTGTCAAAATATTCATTAGTGTTTGAGGACGCTTGGCTTTGTGAGACGCTAAAACTGATTCCGGAGATTTTTGAAATGTCTGAATGAATTGAGCAAAGATCTTGCATTCAATTTTGTTTGCGGAAACGTATTGAATGTTTCAGAAGCCATTCGGTGAGCATGCCTATATCGGAAAGAAATGTTTAGAAGTGATATAAACAATTCAAAGAAGGCGGAGAACGCGTTGAAGACGAAGAGCCCTCTGGTCGACCATCCACCACAACAGACGAAGCTCACGTCCAAAAAAATTAAAGATTTGGTGCTTGGAAACCGTCGATTTACAATTAGAGACATTGCTGATGATGTTGGAATTTCAAAAGGATCGGTCAATTCCATTTTCGGCCTCAAACGCGTTACATCTCGATTGGTACCGAAAACACTGAATGCTCCAGCTAACACTGCATTGATTCTTCGTGACCTTTTCGCCCAAAATAAACCCATATCGTTCCACAACCACCTTATCCAGACCGTGCGACCTCTGGCTATTCCCTAAACTCAAAAGACCACTCCGGAGACACCGTTTTGAGTCGATTGAAGAGATTCAACGTGAATCGGCACGCGCGTTGAAGGCCATCCCTGCTGATGACTTTTTAGCATGCATTGAGGATTGGAAAAAACGTTGGCATAAGTGCATTGTGTCCGGAAGGGATTACTTTGAAGGCTATGAAATAAATTTGGAAGAATAAATAAAGAGTTTTTGAAAAAAAATCGGTCTTACTCTTTTGGGGCACAGTAGTAAATTTAATTTCGTTTACTTTTGGGGCTTTAACTATCATAAGTATATAACTTCGTGTGTATTTTTCAATGAAGATAACTGTTGTTTGCATTGTACATAAAAACCTAGTTATAGGTTTATTTTTCTTCTATTTTACAAAAGAGAGCTAATGTTGGATGTTTTGATTTTAAATTTACTGAACATAAAATAAATATTGTACTGTTTGTAAATCAAAATACAGCTGTTAGCCTACTTGGCTTAACTAGACTTTTGACCTTAAGAATTTGAAATAAAAAATAGTTACAAGAACTGATGCTGCTAGTACATAAAAAAATTGCTGCAAAATATTTCATTAATATCCTTATATTTTTTTTCAAAAGTAAAGAAGATGAAACACGATCAATAAATCTCTATTTTTTTTTGTAACAGCATTTTATTATTATTATTTGAGTTATTCATAATAAAATTAATAAATCATTTTTATTGCCTTAATAATATAATTTTATTAAATATAAAAGTTTTGGTATTTTTTTTCATAAGTATCTTTAAATGCAATTACATTCACATTACAGTTATGCCTCTTCCGCTAGCTTATGTACACTCATGTCCATAAATTAAGGATAATTCAGAATCACACAGAAATTGAACTCTAAAATAAAAATTTCACCTGTAGAATTATCACACACATCTTGAAGAAGAATATGCAAATTACAGGAAACCACCAGATGGCGCGCATAGTACGTCACAATGACGAGAGTGTAAGAGAGGGGTATATAAGGAATGGTGGCAAAGAAGTAAAATTGTTCACAAGGCTTTAAAAGCCTTTCAGTGCAATAACCGCATAGTTATGGCACAAAGGAAGCATTTGGATGATTTTTTACGTGGTAGAATTATCGGACGACTGGAATGTGGACGTACCCAGCTGGAAGTATCTGTGGAACTTGGAATCGCCCAGAGTGTCATCTCCAGGATTTGGCAACGATTCCAAGATGATTGTAATGTGAGTAGATGTTACAGCACAGGTCGCCCCCGAGTTACAACGACGAATGTGGACGGGTATTTAGCAGTTACTGCCAAAACAAACAGACGGAGCATAGCATCAGACCTGTCTCGTCAGCTCTCTTCAGCTACCGGTACGACAGTTTCAAGGCAGACCGTGTACAGACGCTTAGGGCACATTGGTCTATATGCTCGTAGGCCTGTCAGATGTGTTCCACTTACCGCAACTCACTGTCGCCTGCGATTAACCTGGAGTAGAGAGCATGCATTGTGGACACCGCAACAGTGGTCTTGTGTGATGTTTTCCGACGAGTCAAGGTTTAGTTTGCAGTCTGATTCTCGCCGGACTTTCATATGGAGAGCGCCAGGTACCCGTTACCACCAAGAGAATACCATTGAACGACACCGTTACGTTGGTGCAGGATGGCTCGTTTGGGGAGGAATTATTCTTGGTTCCAGAACTGACCTGCATGTTCAGAGTGTAACGATGACAGGCCACATCTATCGGGATGTCATTCTGGAACAACATGTACGTTTGTTTCGAGGCCCCATGGGTGCTGAATTTCTGTTTATGGATGACAACGCCCGTACTCACCCTGCAAACATTGTAGACGAATGCCTTCAATTGGAGGATATCCCCCGTATGGATTGGCCAGCATACTCACCGGACTTGAATCCAATAGAGCATGTGTGGGATATGCTTGGCCGACGAATTGCAGCCCGTCAACCCCCTCCCACCTGTCAACCGGAACTTCGTTGTGCATTGCTTGATGAGTGATGTAATATTCCCCAAGATCAGATTGGTAATTTGATACTCAGCATGCCTACGCGTTGTAAGGCCTGTATTGCATCGTCCGGGAGACATACTCCATATTAACCATCATACTAACCATGTTATACTGTTTTTTGTAAATAGGTTCTTTTTTGAAATTTGCTCCAGGGAGTAAAAATCGCAATTTTTAATAATTATGTCAAACATATAGCATCTTTTTTGCTCTTTACCTTTTGTTTAATAAGTAGACTTTACAAATAAGTCAAATTTGTTTTGCTTCTGTCTCTTTCTTTGCCTGAACTGCATGATCCTTAATTTATGGACATGAGTGTAATTGATCTTTTCTTTCAAATCGTAATTTCAAGGTTAAAGTGAATCATGCTATTTCTACTGCCAGGAGGGTCGAAAGTGGACTCCCGCAAGGGTGATACTTTCGCCACTCTTATTCAATACGTATGTTAATGATTTTCAGAAAGATTCTCTAGTCAATACAACCATATATGCAGATGACACCGCGGTCATCACACACAACACTATCACTTATTTACTCTTATGTTTAGGCTACAAGCTTTCATAAATAGACTTTAAACCTGGCTTTGCTGGTGGAAGGTGAAAGTAAACACTAGCAAATGTGCACTCCTAATTTTCCACAAGCGAAATAATTTAAATATCATGTATCCATTCTTAATAATAACCAAGTTTGTTACCGTATACATTTATTGTACGCAATTTGTACTTTCACTAGAAAATGCTGATATGAATTTTAAATACGAAGTATACAAAATTTTAAGTACACAGAATGTATTGTTGACATTATCTCTATGTAATGAAAGAAAAATAATGATATAAAATAAAATTTTAGCATGATTAGAGAAGGCATTGCTTCCCTGCCGCTTTAGGCTATCCGTATTTATTTGTTTGGGATCTTTATAAAATAGCAAAAATATTTATTTTGTTATTTTCATTTTATTTATTTTCAATAAATATATTAAAATAACTTTAAAAAAATATTAAAATGTATTTCTATTAAGACAAACACTATAAATGTAAAAAAAAGCATTTTAGAAACCGAAAGTGATATTAAAAACTAACATAAAACTATTGTGTATTTCAACATAAAACAGTAACCTTGCTTCCTCCTACGCACAGCAAGAACGTCTTCTATGGCGTTCGAGAGAAATGGTTAGTTCAGGAGAACGGGTTCGAGAATCTCACCTGAGAAAAAGTATAGCGCACCCGGCACTCCCAATGAGAAACGTTTAGTTTACAGTCTCTCACCCCAAGAAGAAATATATTTAGCACAACCCTGTGTATTAATTGGCCTACAGACTCACACCCGGAGAGGTAATTGTCTGTAAAATGTGTTAAATATTGTATATCTCTAATCGTAGGTGAGTGATGTCTGTGTAAATAAAGCTGTGAGGTCTCCAATCTGCCCCTCAAGTATCTCAACCAACCACACCCAGCTACAATCCAGCTGCACAACCGACAAAGCTACAAAACTACACAAACTTGACTAGGAGGGAACAAGCCAATGTTAGAATAGCACAGATCGTGAGATTCGTTCATGCGAATCAGGTACCTAACAATGCTGTGAAATGAAGTTTAGTTCGATATTATATATTCAAGTATTAATATGTAGTAATCATAAAAAATTTTGTACCCACTTTTCGACGATTATTTTTATTTAAACCTGTAAGCACTGATAAACAATGCACTAAAATTTAAACATTCATCGTCATCTCATATGATGATATCTTTTTTCCTTATCTTTCAATGTTAAATCAAAATTGTAATATTCAATTATTATTAGCAATGTATAGGAATATTATAAGATTATTTTGTTGAGTAATATAAGAGATTAGTTTAATTATTTGCAGCCCGAATTGAAATCCAAGAGCTGGAATTTTAGAGAATAAACAACGTTTTTTTTTTTTTTTTTTTTTTTTTTTTTTTAAATAAAAAACAAATATATTATGGAAATAAGAATACAATACCCTACCGTTATATCGACGTTACATATGTAACTAACTACTTTCTTCATGTTGTGAGATTGTTTTCTAAAATAGGAAATATAGCATGCGCGATATAATGAGAAGCTACTTTATAATATAGGAGATGTTAGACCTTGGTAAGTAATGATTTCTGGGAAAGTAGAAAATTGAATGCATATTATCTTGTTATATAAACCCAATAACAGCAGTTGAGTTTCAATCTGACATTGAACCACTGGGAGCCCGTCGAGCCAATTCAATGCTGAAATTTTTCGAAAGATCCCAGAGAACAACTGACGACTTCTGGAAAAATATAGATCCAACCTCACAATGTCTCAAAACTTTTGATACGCCTCTGCATAGACGTGATAAGGGAGAAATATGGAATAGCTGAAACCAACAAGCAATCTTTCGAAGTGAAAGCAGAAATTCCCTTACATACGTTCCAGTCACTAGCATTAGAAACGAGAAGATTAGATGGAGATTGAAGCAATATGCGAGCAAAGCATATCGCATCAATAGCCAGACTGTCCGACAGCATTTTATCTAATACCTCTAAAATTATTTCCTGCACACAATGTGCAGCCTGATGGCCAATTAGCTGGTTCTCTGGCCTTTAGTGCCAGAAAATTCAGGTTTGAATACTGGCGGTGACATGGACATTTATGAGTGATTCGGAATCCACGTTAATCTGTAAGTCCCCGTCTGTTTAGCCTAAATTGTGCACAAGATGTCTGTAGAGTGGCAAACCAAACCAATCCTGCATACGAAGGTATCAGGAATCGACGTGAATAAGGCGGTCATACCCATATCCCAATTAAAATCCGAAAATTCATCCCTGATCGCCAAGAGGTATCCATCAGAGAAATGGATCCACGTATACACGGACGGTTCG
Source organism: Caerostris darwini (assembly GCA_021605075.1). Lineage (NCBI taxonomy): Eukaryota > Metazoa > Arthropoda > Arachnida > Araneae > Araneidae > Caerostris > Caerostris darwini. The sequence continues at coordinate 184,115 of BPLQ01012960.1, read as the reverse complement.
CAAAAATCGGAAGCTTCCGGCACTGGTTTTTTTATACAGTTGCTCAAGGCTCATTAGCTGTTGGCAAATTCGCAAGCAATTTTGATGGCGAAGTAGCAGCGATCAGTGAGGCAGTTAGGGTAATAAAAAAGTAGTGTCTCTCTTATCTCATTGATTGTATTGGTGCCTCTGTGACCCAACTGTTGAATGAGGGGAGGACCGTTTACGATCTATTGGACTTGGTTTAGGATTCTAAATCAAGGGGATAAGCAACAACAACAAAAAAAAATAGTGTTTCTCTCGGACTCAATCCCGACAATGCAGATATAACTATGTTTATCCAATGCCCAAGAAGGACTAGAGAAGGCCGAGTGCCAAAAAACTACTTAACAAAAGCATCGAGATCGCTCTGCAGTGAGTCCCAGATCACTGATGTGCAGGGAAACGAAAAGGCAGATACTCTAACCAAGAAAGGATGCAATATGAAGCAGGCAGATCGCCTTTTCTCACCATCAGCACCAGCTGCAGCACCATTAACAGAGCTGTGACCAATTTCGTCAATAATCCAAGAAAGCAGGTAAAAGGTGGGAGAACCTCAACATACCGAAGGACTTCCCTAGGAGAGCCACCTTCCGAATGGCTACTGGGCAAGACTACCTACAAGAGCATCTTAGCAGCATCGGGATAGCTGACTCGCCAACCTGCCCACTTTGATCCGACTCTAACGGCACTGCAGACCACCTCCCATCTTGCAGTGGTACGGTTGACGATGTCGACCACGACAGAAGCCATGAAGGGGATGGCAAATCTTTAGTCGAATAGCCGAGAGGCCACGGACGGATAACGTGAAGTGAAGTGAATACTGTTACATATAAATAGCAGATGGCATTACAAACAGAGATATTGAAATATTATAATTGCACATTATTATAAACAAAATTGAAAAAAAAAAAAAAAAAAACCCAGTGAAATATTTTTTATTTAATATTGAAACATCGTTATTATGAACCTGATTCGCATGAACGAACCTCTCGATCTGTGCTATACTAGCACTGGTTTGTTCCCTACTAGTCAAGTTTAGTGTCGAATATAAATTCATGTAATTAATTTGAATTAATATCATTTAATCTCCCAGTTTACCTTCATATGGGAGTTTTTGTAATCGTTTTTGTAATTTATTCTTAAATATTCGTTATTAGGAATATCAAAAAGGGCCTGAATGGCCGAGTGGCTAGCGCTCTGGCGCTCGGTATCCCAGGTTTCGGGTTCGAGTCTCGGTGGTGCCATGGATGTTTGTAGTGGTTCGGAATCCACTTTATAAAGTAGGTCCCGGTCTAATAGGATCGTAGAGCGTTGCGGGGGCAGTGTTACTCCGCGTCCGTGGCTTATCTTCAAATTACACGCGCTCCCTGGGTGATGCAAAGTGAGTACGTCTGTGCAGCACTTGCCTTAAGGCATCCAAACGACCAAGCTGTCTGTGTTTGCCAGCTTCATTAGAATGAAAAAAAAAGGAATATAATATAAGAAGTTTATTAAAAAATATTTGCTTCCCTTTCAATAATATCTCTTAGACCTTCTGTAAAAACTGCTTTATAAAGAAATAAAACTAATAATTTTAATCATAATCTGTTTTTAGATCGTTTGGATGGATTCAGGTTGATTTAATCTTCTTTTTAGCACGTGAATAAATTTTTGCTTATCTACAAAAAATTATACAGTGAATTGTTTCCAGTATGAACACAGAATATTTAAAATTATCTTACGAGTCATTGGTATTCTAATGCGCTTTAAAAATATTAAAACGTCGATTTCTCTAAAATATATTTTTTTTCCTTTCTAATGCAGCTGGCAAATACTTAGACAGCTTGGTCTTGGATGCCTTAAGGCAAGCGCTGCACACACGTTACTCACTTTGCATGACCCAGGGGGCGCGTGTGACTTGAAGATAAGCCACGGACGTGGAGTAGCAATGCCCCCGCAACACTCTAAGATCCTATTAGACCGGGACTTACAATTTAAAATGGATTCCGAACCACTACAATACCACATTACATGGCACCGGGACTCGAACCCTTAACCCGTGGTACCGAGCGCTAGCCACTCGGCCATTCAGGCCCCTTTCTCTAAAATATTGCATGCTGTATATTACTCAATTTACCGACATGAATACGCTGTTGTTGCTGAATATGTGTTGTTTACAACTTACTGCTATTATTTTGAATAGTTGAGCATATCATAATTTTATACAGGATTACATTATCATTGATTTTAATAGCTGCAGCGATTTTTTTTCCTTCATGGCACAATTTTTTTTTTATTGTTATTGATTTGGTATTTGTTTAACAGGAATAAAAAAAATGACATGCAAAAAATTAATGATTTCTCTATTGAAGGTAAAACTTTGACACGAATAATAAATTATGAAGATTACTTTATAACTTTTATACATTGCATTGAGGTAATATCGATGGTGGGCGAACTGCATACATAATAAAAATTTCAGTAAGTTATCTAATTTTTTTATTTTAAATTAAGAATAAATATTTATATTTTTTATAAACTTAGGAATACTAATATTTTTTTGTTTTAGCACACCTATATTTTTATTGTAAGAATCTGTTAAGATAACTCAAATTATTCTTTTCAATCAGTTCAATTATTCTTTTAAATCTTTTATTATTAAAAAATGCTTTTAAAATCTATTCGCTTACTTCCGTTGTATAATTTTGATTTAAATAAATGGTAATATTAAATATTTCTATGACTAATGTGGTTCATTATTAAAGGAGACTTTTATTAGCGAATTTAGAAATTCAAAAAGCGTTTCATATCAATTTAGTAGGGTAAAATGAAATATTTTTTAAAGGGCTTGGATTTAAATTATTTTTAAAAAAATAAATCTCTCTTTTAGAAATATTTCTTTCTTTTATAATTTTAAAAAGACGTAGTGACCTGGCAGGGAACGCCATGAGTTATCAAAATCGAGCTCGATTCAAGAAGTGAAACCCAACCGAAACATCCTTCTGAATGCTAGGTTTATATGAAGAGTGCTGATATGTAGGGTGCGAATACCCAGATACCATCACTTTTGGTGTTCTTTCAAAACTGCTATGCTATAATGTGGTACAGTCTAGTAGGTACACGTAGCGCAGTCTTGGTAAGGCAAAATTTGCAACATTTCTGCCATTCTAACAGTAAACAATCAAAAATAAAAGTGTCTGGCATTTGAACAATAATTTTTCTAAATTCCTTAAATTATTGAATAATAATATTTTTAAAGAATATGTGTTCAGAAATCGGAACAATAATAAGATATTTTTATAATAATGATAATGGCTTATTTATTCGAATCAAAGCGAGAATCAAATAAGTGAAATGTTATCATTTTTGGTAAACGAGGTTTTCTTCTTTTTGCCTCAATTGAAAGGAGACCCTCATTAGAGATTACACTTGAATGATTAGCGCTCTTTTCATTTTTCAAGATAAATGGAAGGGCTCCTTGGCCGGTAGCGAACTGGAATAGATATATCGTACCAGTTCCAATCATAGATATACAGTTTGATTCGTTAGAGTTTCTCGAGTTTCATACCAACTCACTACCTACCAGACAAAAACTGCAGAAATTTTTCTACTACTTGAATATCTAGCATTTTTATTAAAATATATGAATACTAATTCCATGTATTATCTACAAATTTTAACTGTCGTATTGAAACCATCATTTTTTTTAAAGCAACTGAATTTTAAAATCCAATATATAATAAAAAATAAATGAAAATTCTTTGCCATTCAAGGAAACTAAACAATATTTGTGAATCAACTTATAAGCTGAATCAATAATAATTTTTAAGTTTATTAAAATTTTTCTTTCAAAATAATTTTTTTAAAAATTAGACAATAATAAATATAAGTTACTGGTATTTCTTAAGAATTCATCTCATGATATAAATCAAGTTGCTTTTCTTTCAAATAAGTTGATCCATAAATCAAGATTTTTTAATTAATATCTTGGAATAACTGCAGTTCCGAATTCTTTCTGGGTTTCGATGCGAGTTCTTTTAAGCATCTAAAAGATTCTAAAATTGTTCTACGTTCAAAGGAGATACGTGAACATAAAACATATACATAGACATTGAAGAAAAAAACGTAATTTAACTCAAATAATAATGATTATAATTTCCCTAATAATAAAATAAAGATGTAAGACATACAGAAAAACAATTATTGATTTGTAAAAAGAGCAGGAAAATGTAAAACGGCACGTTTAAACTCCATTTAATTTCCCGCTGCCTGATTGGAAGTTGGTTAGATTTCTGGTCTGTAGTACCACAAGCTTCAGGTTCGAAACTTCGAGGTGGCAGGGATGATTGTTAGTGGTTCGGAATCCACATTGAACTGTAGGTCCCGATGTAATTAGCCCAAAGTTTGCAAAAAAATGACCGTAGAGCAACAAACAAAACCAATCCATTACCTTTCCTTCAACTTTTTTGGGCTACATCGTTCCTTTATGTTTTGAAACTTACACCGGAACAACATCATGATCATTCATAATAAAATATTTTACGAAAAATGCAATTATTTTAGAATAAAAAAAAAAAAAAATTCAATTGAATTAGAATTAATTTATATCGTATGAAACATAAAGTTCTAAATTTAATATTTTATATATATATTCCTTTGTTACTTAAATTTTACATTTGCCAACATTAAATGAAATAACATTTTTAAAAAAAAAAATGCATATTTTTGTTGCATTTTTATTTAGTATATGTTATTGTTGTTGTTAAAAAGTAATTATTTTTGTGATGATCTTTATATTTGTTACAAATATTTTTCTATCCGAAACTGTATAGGTAGTGTTGCATAGCGCCATTTGATATATCCACAGTAAAGTTTGACATTTTTCGCCTTTAATAAGAAGAATGACTCAGAACATTTTGTCACACGGACGCAATTTTTGTTTTTAAAGTAATTTAAAAATTTTAGACTATCAAAAATTGGAATTAAATAGTGAATATTTTCTTACATTGATTTACCACACTCTTGTTGTGGATTGTCTCAACAACAGTGCACCGATCGAATCATTATAATTTTTGGGGATTAAGCGCCATCTAAAACCATTTTATATCATTGGTTCAGTGAATTTAATCATGGTCTTATTCACTCACGGATGAATTTAAAGAAGATTGTCTAAAATCATTGTTGCGCCTGAAAATATTAATGCTAGGCTCGAAGTGATAAAGCAGGATTGCCATGTGACATACCATCACCTTTGACATCTGCCATATGACACACATGTGACATACCGTCTCCATATGAGGCATCTTTAGGCATAAGTATGGCGAGCATACAAAAAAATTATAGATGTTTAGATGTGTAAACGATTCGTTTGTGTTGGATTTCGCATAATTTAACAATCGCTAAATAACAGGCTCGTGTAGATTGATGCAAAGAAATGCTTCAAATCTACAATCATCAAAAGTTGTATACAACAAATCTGGAATCTATGCGTAGGAATCTGAAGATAAAAAGCATTTTTCTGTATGGGTTTTACAAGGTAAACTATACTCAACAAATTAACTAGCTCAAGAAGCACTTTGAACAAATAGATGTTTGTTTTTTAAATGGATACAGTACCATATAGTATATGGATACAGTACCACTAGAGAATCGCAAAACGATCGCTTCCGATTGGTACACAAGAACTTACTTGTTAGAAATAAGAAAAAATAATGGACAACAGAGGACTATTAGTCATCATGACAATGCGAATTCTCCCATTGACCAAACAACTCAACATTTGAATGATTAAAGCATCGAATTGATGAGCCATATCCATTGATGAGCCCATATCTGGCATTCAATATATATTTGGTATCCAATGATATATTTTTCTGGCATCCAATGGAAATTTTTTTTCCAATGTTATAATGATTATTTTCTTGTAAGTGAAGAATTAAAATACGTGGTCAACCATTTTCGACGTCAAAAGAAGTGGTTGATGTGTTCAAAATGAAAGTTTTAGAAATACCTCAATAATAATGAAAAAAAGTATTATTTTGAAAAGCAATAAAACCAGTTTAATAAAGAAAATTTTTTTGTTTATTATTCAGGAGACTTAAATTGCAACCCTAGTACGTATAACTTGCCTTAACATATTAGAAATAGTTTTTTAACTGTACTTAATTTATTGAAATTGTTAATCTTAATTAAGTTACTAGATTAAATACGAAATTATAAGTAGGTAAAAGAAAAAAAAATACTAGGATTGTTTAAAATTCACAAATGAATATTATTTAATTTTTTTTACAGTGAATTTCTATAAATAATGTAACCATTAATATATAATTTCAGCATCTAAAAAAGAAGATAACAGTAAAAAATTTTTGATTATTATATGGATGTTATAAGAAGATATGTATGTTATATCAAAATAATTCAACGTTTTTCAACAAGAGACAAACAGAAACATTAGTTATCAAAACTTATACAAGTATTTTTCTTTTTCTTAAATTTTGGAAGTACTTACTACTGTGCCCAGAAAGTAAGACCAATTTTTTTTTTTCAAAAACTCTTTATTTATTCTTCCAAATTTATTTCATCGCCTTCAAAGTGATCCCCTCCGGACGCAATGCACTTAAGCCAACCGTTTTTCCAATCCTCAATGCATACTAAAAAGTCATCGGCAGGGATGACCAAAGCGTGCGGCGATTCACGCTGAATCTCTTCAATCGACTCAAAACGGAGTGGTCTTTTGAGTTTAGGGAATAGCCAGAAGCCGCATGGAGTGAATAAGGTGGTTTTTGGAACGATATGTGTTTCATTTTTGGCGAAAATGTCACGAAGAATCTATACAGTGTGAGCTAGCGCGTTCAGTGTTTTCGGTACCAATCGAGATTTGATGCGTTTGTGGCCCTTAATGGAATTGACCGATACTTTTGAAATTCCAACATCATCAGCAAGGTCTCTAATTGTAAATAGACGATTTGCAAGCAGCAAATCTTTAATTTTTTGGACGTGAGATTCGTCGGTTGAGGTGGAGGGTTCTTCGTCTTCAAGGAGTTCTCTGCCTTCTTTGAACTATTTATACCTGTCTAAACATTTCTTTCCGATATTGGAATGCTCACCGAATGCCGTCTGCAACATTCTATATGTTTCTGCAAACAAAATTGAATGCAAGTTCTTTGTTCAATTCATTCAGACATTTCAAAAATCGCCGGAATCAGTTTTAGCGTCTCACAAAGCCAAGCGTAACAGAAACACGAATGAATATTTTGACGTCAAATTTCACACAGATGTCAAGGACAGTGCCAACAACCTAAAAAAGGGGAAACAATTGAAATTCCATAAGCCCCGGGAATTTTAAAGTAAAAATTGGTCTTACCTTTTGGACACAGTAATATGCATATTGATTTAGAACATGCTTTTCTAGAAAATAATTGAATGACATAGCACAAATATGAGCCTATTACCCTTAAGGCACTCAATTTTGTTACGCAAAGCTTTAAGCATTGAGCATACAGCGATTGTCAGTAGAAAAAAACGATTTTCTATGTTATTTACATCTAATTTTTATCTTACGTCACTCAAATTCGCTATTCTTTTGATCCAACAACGATGAGAATTAATGAAATATAAGATTAAAATACAAGATTAAAAAAGATCATTAACAAGCAAAATGTTGTTGCTTGTTATCTAAAAGAAAAGAAGTACGAAAGTTGCCATCTGATAAGACTTTATGATTAACATTTATTTAAATGGATTTTTTTGTCAATAAAATAGATCTTCTTTATTACGTCCTCAGAACAATGTTTTTAAATGTTAATATAAAATCGAATTAATTTAGTTATATTTAAAACAATAAAAAAATGTGATAAAATAAAAATGCATTTTCCTAGGCATCTTAAATTCCAATTTTACAATTTTACATATAACTAATATATACATACTAATATATTCCAATTTTACATATAACTACAATATAGAAAATGATCATTTCTCATATAAGCTCACGGACATTTGGTTTAAAATCAATAGTTTGGTTTATTTTGTCGCTTTACGGCCATTTATTGCACATTTTAGGCTAATTAGACCGGAACCCATAGTTTAACACCGATTCTGAACCACTCACAAACGTCCATGCCACTGCCTGAAGTCAGTGGTACGAAAGGCCAGAGCACTAGCCAATTGGCCATCAGGCCGCTTAAAATCAATGGAGAAGAATGTTAAAAACTGAGTTTCATGGTCACATAGAATGTTAAAGAGTGTGCAGTTTTTTTAACATTTAGATAAATAATATTTTTGTAAAATTGTATGCAGCGCTTTTATCTTCTTCTGAATTCTGATTCAGTTATCTTTATTAATATTTTTTTGGGTAACATAAATGTAAAAATATTTAATTATTTACCGAAGCAAGAAATATCGGAACATATTTACGTGGCTGAGAAAATATTGAAAAAAACTTTTTTTTAGTATTCTAATGTTTAATTTTTTTTTTTAAAATCCATAAACCTATAACTTTGCCTCTCTATTAAATACTAAAAATAAACAAAAAAGTTGTTCAAAATAAGCTTTCTTTGTTTGTGAAATCTAAACTTAAAGAAATTCAAAATTACAAAATAACAACATTTTTTTTTTAAATATCATAATCACTGAGTACACTCATGTCCAAAAATTAAGGATAATTCAGAATCACACAGAAATTGAACTCTAAAATAAAAATTTCACCTATACAATTATCACACGCATCTTGAAGAAGAATATGCAAATTACAGGAAACCACCAGATGGCGCGGATAGTACGTCACAATGACGAGAGTGTAAGAGAGGGGTATATAAGGAATAGTGGCAAAGAAGTAAAATTGTTCACAAGGCTTTAAAAGCCTTTCAGTGCAATAACCGCATAGTTATGGCACAAAGGAAGCATTCGGATGATTTTTTACGTGGTAGAATTATCGGACGACTGGAATGTGGACGTACCCAGCTGGAAGTATCCCAGGAACTTGGAATCGCCCAGAGTGTCATCTCCAGGCTTTGGCAACGATTCCAAGATGATAGTAATGTGAGTAGATGTTACAGAACAGGTCGCCCCCGAGTTACAACGCCGAATGAGGACCGGTATTTAGCAGTTACTGCCAAAAGAAACAGACGGAGCACAGCATCATACCTGTCTCGTCAGCTCTCTTCAGCTACCGGTACGACAGTTTCAAGGCAGACCGTGTACAGACGCTTAGGGCACATTGGTCTATATGCTCGTAGGCCTGTCAGATGTGTTCCACTTACCGTAACTCACTGTGGCCTGCGATTAACCTGGAGTAGAGAGCATGCATTGAGGACACCGCAACAGTGGTCTGGTGTGATGTTTTCCGACGAGTCCAGGTTTAGTTTGCAGTATGATTCTCGCCGGACTTTCATATGGAGAGCGCCAGGTACCCGTTACCACCAAGAGAACACCATTGAACGACACCGTTACGGTGGTGCAGGATGGCTCGTTTGGGGAGGAATTATTCTTGGTTCCAGAACTGTCCTGCATGTTCAGAGTGTAACGATGACAGGCCACATCTATCGGGATGTCATTCTGGAACAACATGTACGTTTGTTTCGGGGCGCTATGGGTGCTGAATTTTTGTTTATGGATGACAACGCCCGTCCTCACCGTGCAAACATTGTAGACGAATGCCTTCAATTGGAGGATATCACCCGTATGGATTGGCCAGCATACTCACCGGACTTGAATCCAATAGAGCATGTGTGGGATATGCTTGGCCGGCGAATTGCAGCCCGTCAACCCCTTCCCACCTGTCAACCGGAACTTCGGAGGGCATTGCTTGATGAGTGGTGTAATATTCCCCAAGATCAGATTGATAATTTGATACTCAGCATGCCTGGGCGTTGTAAGACCTGTATTGCATCGTCCGGGAGACATACCCAAATAACCATCATACAACCATGTTATACTGTTTTTTTGTAAATAGGTTCTTTTTGCAATTTGCTCCAGGAGTAAAATCGCAATTTTTATTAATTATATCAAACATATAGCATCTTTTGCTCCTTACCTTTTGTTTAATAAAATAGACTTACAAATAAATCAAATTTGTTTTGCTTCTGTCTCTTTCTTTGCCTGAACTTCATTATCCTTAATTTATGGACATGAGTGTAGTAAAATGACGCATGAAATTTAATTAAAACAAGTATTATATAAAAAAAAATTAAATCAATTCCTACTTTTTTTTTCACTCTATTGCAGAAAGTCCTTTATAAATAATTTTCATTCATTTTTTTAAGTTTATCTGGAACCATCTATTTTTAGATACATACAACTTAAATCGAAGAAAAAGTAAAATTAATTAATTAAATTTAATTAATGAATTAATATTTTAAAAACTGTATTAAAATCAAGTGTCATCCACTACATGCTCCACAAAAATGTAATTGAACTTCAGTGGATGAATAACAGGTATTTTATTAACGATAGAAAATTTGAACAAGCTATATATAGGGAGAGTGTGAGCTAATAGAAAGAATTGAAAAAGAAAATCAAACTGTGATTAAAATGTTACATTATTTTTCAGCATTATTAACAGTTGAAATTTGTAAAAAGAAGTACGAAAAATTTATCGAAATATTTAATCTACCATTTTCTTTGTTGAACGGATTTACGATTTTATTAAAAGTTTCCGTGTTCTTTTATAGTTAAATTTAAATTTTAATGGGATTATTTTTATTTAAGAAAATCTATTTTAATAATTTAATTTAAATATATTAACTTCATTGAAAAGACTTCCAAAACTATAGAAACTTTTAAAATTTATGCAAATCATGAATTGGTCACTACAGCCTGTCCCAGGGGCAAGGTTGTCTCAGTCAGCTTCCATCAGTCAGGCCTATCTTGACATTAGTATCTAAGATGTGATCTGCCCGGTTTTATATGACTGAGACTTTTAAACATGGAAATTTTCTTTAAGGTTGTTTGCCCTTTATTTGTTTTTCATTAGGCATCCATGGCTTAATGTATATTCTAAACCACTAAAAACACCCATGGCACCGCCGGATGCCGAAAGAGAAACCTGTGGTGCCGAGTTCCAAAAACAGGAACTTACATAATGTGAAAAAAATAATAAATAAAAAAAAATAACGTGATAATAATAATAAATATAAAAATAATGTGAATAAGTAACTATTTGCATATATTCTAATTAATAAATCTGATCAGTAAATCAAAAATCAAATTTAATCAATGAACCAATAGATGAAGAAATAGGTTTTTCACGTTACTGAAATAATAACTTGCAAAATTGTTTTGGCCGGCCATCAGGCCCTCATATGCTCATTATACTAGTAAAAATAATATTTGTGAATAAGCAACCATTTTCACGTATAATAATTAGTACATCTAATCAGTAAATCAAAAATCAAACTTAATCAAGGAATCAATAGATGAAGAATTAAAATTCTGTCAATAGAATATTATGAATCAATGAATCAATAGGATTTTTTCAAGTTACTGAAATAGTAAGTGCAAAATGATGATGTTTTGATTTTTGCATTTAAAGTGTTGATTCATCTGTAGCTTCCAGAAAAAATATATTATGAGGATGCAAATAAAGAAGTCAACTATTTGTTAATAATACTTCACGAATTGATAGTAAATGAATAAAAATTAATATTGATTTTTTATCATTAATTTGGATATTCTAACTTTATCGAATACTAGGCATTTTAAATGAAATTAATGACAGCCAGTATGTCAAATATTTAAAAAAAAATTCATTGTTCATTCATGTCAAATTCATTGTTATGGAGAGAGTACCACAGTGGAACTTTCTATACTACCCTCACATTTTTCCAAACATCCCCAGGAAATTGTACTTTTTCAGTTGTTTATGATGATTACTTTGTTGTTGTGGCAAATAGTTTTTTTTAAAACTTATTCATTTTCACTGGGTAAAGATTAAAAAGCTGTTTTAAAGCTGTTTAAGCTGTTAGTAAAAGCTGCTTTATTTATTCATTTTTATTTTTAATCAAGCCTATAACAATTATTATCCAAAAATTTTCAAGAAAATTATATCCAGAGTAATCCATCTCGTTATGTTGGCTTATTTTCCTTGAAGAAAATGTTTGACTTTTTAAATGTAGCTCATTCAAAAGTAGTTGTGATTAAATAAGTTCTTGTCTACATTTTCTCTGCAAAACAAAGTTCATGTAACTGACTAGCTTTATACACCATACAAGGATGAGACAAAGATTCACCATAATACCTTTTTATTTCGTTTCAGGAAGTTTAGAAATAAAATGAAGTTGATCCTTAAATGGAGTTTTGATTAGGCACATTTTTACTCATTATAAACAGCTTATAAATGGGAGGATAAACTTTTCAAATACTCATTTCTCAATAATTATCAAAACAATAGATTGGTTTTTATAATATGAGCATGTGCTCTCTAATCTTTGTTTGATGAAGATTAGAGAACTTTTTTAGAAATCATAGCGATTAATTTTAACTGAACTTAAGAATTTTAAATGGACTTAAAAATGAATACGTTTTATATATATATTGCTATTTTAATGAATCCTTTTTAATGATCAACGACATTCTCATTCTACCTTACAATTATAATACTATGGATTATTTCTGTGTTTTCCCTTTGTAGGTAAGCATTCATACTTTTTATATGCAAAACTATGTTGTTTTTATAGCTATATAAAACCCTTATTAGACTTATTTTGGTCTATGACTCTGAAACACAGACTTTGGCAAGATCTGATGAGGTTCATTTGGATATATTTCAGCGGAAGATTTTAAGGGGCTATTCTTGGACGGTTTAGTGAAAGTGATTGTTGGAGAGGTTGGTACAACGCAGAAAGTTATAAATACTATAAAGACCTAGATATTATAAAATTTATTACGATCAATAGATTAAACTGGGTTGCATATGTATTTAGAATGAATGATTTAAATCCTATAAAAAGGCTCGTTTTGGCAAAGCCACAGGCACAAAGAGGAAGAGGATGATCCAAGTTGCAATGGATAGATGCAGTTGAAAAAGAGTTTGCTGTACTAGGGGTTAAGAATTGGAGGACCCTTGTCACCCAGAGGAATGCAGGGAAATCTCTTCAAAGGAAATCATTAGGGAACCTTGGGCTGTCGTGCTATTGACGATGACGATGATACTTAAAATCTCAGTTTTATTTTTGGAATTTTTAATCTTATCAACAAAAATTGGCTGCATGCAAGACTTTTGTAGTTTCTTTACTATGAAAAAAAATGAAATTATTTTAACATTGATAAATTATATGTCGAAATTCGTATTTCTGTATCAAAAAAAAAAAAAAAAAAAAAACTATCACTTTTATGCTGAATGTAATAATTATATATGTATTAAGATTTTTCCGGCTCTTGAGATTTGTCATACTTTTACAAAATATATTTATTTTATAGTGGCCAAAGTCGTGAAATTCAATATATTGAAAAAATACATTATGTGTGCATCCATATATTCAAAAATTAACTGACGAAATTATGAGAAAAAATTAACTTTGATTTTAAAATAATAGTCTTGCGAATATATGACAGATATTGCCTGTTCTATTTATGAGTTTACAGTTATGAGTTTGCAACATAATTATATTATATTATGCGAGCCCATGATGAGCGCGTATCTTGGAACATCTAATATAACAATGTTCTATGTTTCAATGTTTCAATTTAAGGGACCTCAGTGATGCAATGATCATCCTTAGGTATGCACGTGTTTCGATTTTTTTTATTTCATTTTTAATGTTATATATTTTCTGTACATACAAGAATAATAGCAAACACAATAATAATAACTCATTATGTTTCAATTTTTCACTCCAAAATAATGTCATATCCCCATCATAATTATATATCCGCATCTAAATCTTATATGGGGATATATAATTTTATGTGGTCCAAAGTGGCCCGCAAGGTTATTTTGGTTGGCCACCCCTGTTTCAAATACCAGCTAATATTTTCTAGCACAATTATTCTCTTTTCTCTTAAACTTCGATGGAACTTTTATTTAACTTAAGTATGACACGAATAGCCCAGCGACAGGGCGATTATGGGAAGAAATTGCCTTCTGGGATAACTTTTAGTGTAACTACCCTGCAATTCCATGTCGTATGTCAGAAAGCTTAGGGAATCTTGAAAGTGTATCATGTATGTATCATGGCTATTATGTACCATGACTGTCAATGCTAAACGCTTATATAAGCTGTCTAAATCAATAAATATACGATGTCTAAATCTTACTTCTGTGGTTATTGTCTCTTATCCCACCTGATTGACAGTATCATCTAGACCAAGTCCATGAACCCGTGTGCTCTCACACAACAAAAACCGCTCCAGCACTTGGGCACAACTGGCTCTTCTGGCAACCAATGCAAGTCAATATATGTGCAGGAGTGGCTTGAATCAAATTACATTTCGGGTAAAGGCGATAAATCTTAGGGCCCTATGCATGACGTTAAATATGAAGGTGACCAATGAGGAGCCTAGTAAGAGCCGTTTGTTCGCATCTACTGCAAGCTCCTATTAAAGTAGCACTAGGACCAGAGATGGGCCAACTACGGCCCGCCGGAAAGGTCTATCCAGCCTGCGGATAGAATTTTAACTTGCCGGTCCGAGGCAAATATATATTTATATATTATGTATCCATCTCCTTTTCTACTTTCAATAAATATTATTTTTTTCTTCCTTTTTATTCAAAGGACTGATGATCTTTTTGCTTTCTCAATTTTTGTTCTACAAAACATAAATCGACGGAAATAGCAAGCCCAGACAGCTTTCAATCGGTAAAGTATTAAAAGCGGAAGTTCTTTGTTAGTTATAGCTGTTTACGAATCGTTATCTAAAGTAAGTTTCCCAAATTTAACATCTCACGACCAGAAAATCAGTGCTTTGTTTGCTTCATCTTATATATGTGAACAAATGTTTTCAACTATGAACCTTATAAAGAATTTTTTCAGAAGTAGACTGACAGATGAGCATTTAGCCTCGTTTCTCAGAAACAGTACATCTCATTTCGAACCTCAATATAAGGAAGTTTTAAAAATGAAATCGCAATTTTATTCATCTCATTAACATATTTAAATTGTAATACTTGTATATTGTTTTTAAAATGTTAGAAAAATTTATCTTGGCCTGCCAAACTTTTTTTTTTCGATTTTTGGCCCGCGGCCGAAAAATTTTGCCCATCCCTGACTAGGACGGTTACAATCATACTACTAATGTTTCCCCCGTGTGGATCGGGGTTAGAATAGTCCCACCGTAGCCTATTCATACCATAAAAGCCCCTAAAATGGATACCTAGTGCCAGGGATATAACCTAGTGGGGTAAAGTCAGACTTCCCCCTTTATATTTGTGCCGTAGGATCGAAGACAAAAAAAAAAAAACTACATTTTTTTTTGTTACATTTTATCATGACTAGTATGTTTTAGAATATTTAAACTTTATTTCTGAAACCTATGACTAAAATGGATTCCGCCAATGGATTCAATTTGAACCTTCCAGCACACCAGCTGCTCGTATTACCACTGCACAGAAGTCATATTGCTAGGATATTTGAACTTTAATTTCGTTTTTCGCCTTTGAATGTCTTTATTAAAACATGCATCCCTTAGGTGTCTAAAATTTTTGACAAGAAATTCAAGAAATGAATCTTTCATAACTTCTCTAACTTACTCTCTTGAATTTTACTCTTTTAATTTTTACTTTTATAATTATAAATAAATTCCCTTGAATTTTAAATTAAAAAAAAATTTCCATGTTCGTTCATGATTTTTACAAAAACATTTCATCACACTTAATTTAATACTAATAGGTGGGAGAAACATGCCGTGGATCAACTGAAATGCCATTAATAATAATTTTTCAACAGCGATAACTTCCTCAAGAATATTTACCTTTTTTAAATAGCATACTCTGTTTTTCACAAAAAACCATCAAAATTTTGGGAATTTGGGTAGTTAAATAAATATCACAATGACCACATTAAGATCTGAGATGTGTTCCTTACAAATTTTTTATAATACAACTATCTTTCTCTAGCGTAATATTTAAATTTTCGCATGTAAATTTACCTTATATTAATAAAAAATTTTTCTCTCACATCTCAAATTTTTTCTGAAGCTAAATTTTATTTGTAAATTGTTTTTATGCCAAAAATTATTGCTTTATCACCAAATTTAAGCACCAAGAGAAAATGTGGCGAAACATTTTGGCGTAAAAATAATTTAGGAATAAAATGTTGGCAGGATAGCGATAATAGAGAGGTTTTGCATAACGTTTTTTTATCGTCCGATATTTTTTACTTCCTAGCGTGCATGCTCATAGGAAACATTGTACCTATTGCGCATGCGCATCTGTAATACTGCACTACTGAGCTATTCCTATGAGCATGCGCACTAGGAAGAAAAATATCGGGCGATTAAAAAACGTTATGCAAAACTCTCTAATATTTGGTGTTATAGCGATATAATATTTCATGTTATAGCGATGTGGCGTAACAACAATATAAAAAATAAAATTTGACTTAATAGCTGTTTGGTTACTAATGTTGGCGTAATAGCAATTTTTGGCTATGCATTTTGGCGAAATAGCGTTTTACAAAGTCACTGAACTTCGGCAGCCATTTTGCTTGTTTACTTTGCGACTTGGCATCCTAGAGATAGATTTTGGCGTAATATCGTTTTACCGCGAAAACTAATGGCGCCATTCGTTATTGGGTTTACTTGACGACTTGGTATTCTGGCAATGCATTTGAAACAAAGGGTACAATATTCTAGATTTTTACTAATATTTGCTTTCGATTTTTTTAGAATAATATATCTGTGTGTCAATGCGTAGAATTAGTCATGTATACAAGAATTCATATTCCATTTTAGAATGCGTTACAGCAGTGTTTTAAAAGTAAGTAAAATCGGTAAAGATTAAGAACAGGATGAACATAAAGAAATATAGAAACACATGTAATAGCAAATAAAAACAAATGCAAATATACGGACATTTTAAGTTTGTAATTTTACAGAAAAGTAAATATTGACTTATTCTTTCCCTAGAATAAATTGCTAATTCTTTTAAAGTACATTCATAACTGGCAGTAGTCACTGAATTTCATTTATAACTTTGCAAAATTACCGGATAGAATTTAGCCAAGTTATACTTATTCGTCATAACTCAAACAATAATTTAAAAAAATCAATTTAATACCACTGTAAAATTGTGCATTATTGAAAAAATCAACTGAAATAAAACTTTATTTACCACTATTATTCATCAAAAGTTTAGTACTACAATCATTCTAGGAGCGTTTAATTAATGCAAGGTTTTAATTTTTTTAATTCGTACGGCATTAATTGTTTTTAATTAATGAGTTTTAATAAAGTATGGTTAAGGGACCTGTGTAGGGGCTTTGTTATTTTTAGAAACTAAATATTTTATTCTTAGCAATATTTTGTAAATAAGTCAGCCAGAATACAGTGTGAATACAGTAATACAGAATACAGTGAATACTGTATGATTCTGAATCATGCAGTTTTATACTTATATTCAATGATTACAATAAAAAAAAATGTTACCAATTTGCATGCAATAATGCATGTTGATATCTGCAATAATACCATTTTCTGTCTTCCTAAATTACTTTCTTTGCAAATGGAACTATTTCTTATTAATACTGATTATATTTTTAAAAACTTGGTAATTTTGAAAGAAGTTTTATTCAATACATTACAGTTGATAGATTGTAAATTTATTTTTTCTTTTCTCTATGGAAATGTAGTATCATTTTTTATAAATCGTATTAATTTATATTATGTGGAATGAATTTTAAGTGTGAAAAATTACTGGAATTAAATTTTTCTTTTTAAAAAAAATGAGGACCTCAATTATGTTGTTTTCTGTAGTAAACTTCGAAACTAGACGTACTTCAGTTAAATATAAAAAAAAAAACGTTTAAGATTCATGTTGCGAAAACACAACATTGAATAAACATTTAAAATATATTTTTTTTATTTCATTTTTTTACTCGGAATTTGGGGGAGTAATTCTACGGCTATCTCTTCTTACCTGAAAAGGGCATGAGGGCCAAATGACTAGCGATCTGGCAGTTGGAACCACAGGTTCGAACCCTGGTGGTGGGATGGATGTTTGGGAGTGGTTCGGAATCCACGTTAAACTGCAAGCCCCAGTCTAATTAACCCGAAGTGAACACAAAATGACAGTAGAGCGACAAACCAAGCCAAACTTTATCAGAAATGGTCTGACCATATATGCGTCAACAGAATCTGTGTGGCCTACAGAGAAAATCACTGCCAAGCTAATTTTTTATTTCTGTTTTCATTTCATTTCTTTTTCACTTCCAGATATCAGATGAGCTACAATTTTAGACATTCATAGTTTATAAACTTCAACTGTTAGTTTATATATATATATATATATATAGATAGATAGATAGATAGATATACCAACGGCCGTACCATGCTGAATATACCGGTTCTCGTTAGATCACCGAAGTTAAGCATCATTGGGTGCGGTCAGTACTTGGGTGGGTGACCACCTGGGAACACCGCGTGCCGTTGGCAAATTTGGGGACCTGAATGGCCGAGTGTCTAGCGCTCTGGCGCTCGGTGCCACAGGTTTCGAGTTCGAATCCCGGCGGTGCCATGAATGTTTGTAGTGGTTCGGAATCCACTTTAAGCCGTAGGTCCCGGTCTCCTAGGACTGTAAGAGCGTCACGGAGCAAAAGTCAGGCTTCTACCTACGGGCGCTCCATCACAACAGAAGCTGCTTCCTTCCCCTTCAATCATGAGTCCAATATGGGCTCGTGGGCTTGGCCAACCAAGTGGGATAAGAAACAACAACAACAACAACAACAACATATGTATATATATATTCCTGCTTTATAAAAATAAACCATCTAAATAAAAATAAATCCAAAACACCGCTGGCACTTAAAAAGACACATGGGCAAAAGAAATATATATTGATTGTTAACCGGTTTTACTGCAGGAGGTGACAATTTAATTAGCGGAATTAAAAGTGTAAGGGCCTCTCAATGGCTTAAGAAAGTTAAAAAACGATATCAAAACTCCACACGCATTAATATCAGCAAACAAAAATTAATACTTTGGAAATTATAATTAAACAAATATATTTAAAATGGTCTTTAACTTTTTTTGATTCGAAAGAACTAAAAAAACTTTACTAAAACAAGAACTGTACAATATCAAATATGGATTTGGCAGTGATTTTTTTGAAAAATAAATTGCTTTTTTTGTTTTACTACTTTTGCATAAATTGCTTTGGGAGTTATCATCTTTTTCGAAGTAATTATCTTAAATAATGTATGATGTTGGAATTTTTTTAAATTTCACATATTTTAAAATTTGTGTGCTTTAAAACTAAAGTGATTTCATTATTATTTGTAAATTTCAAGATTGGCCAAGGCATCTATGTTTTGTTAAGAAAGTAGTTGCTTTGAGGATAATGAGATCCTTTCCAATGTTTTCCTTTTATATTAGTTTTTCTGTACGCTTTGGATGGTACTTTTCTATTTTGTTTTCTTTCTGATTGCCTTTCATTGCTGTTTTTCCACTTCATTGTTCCTTGATTTGAGATATCTTTTTCATTATGAACCTATAATGTTTCTGTTATTGATTTTAATCTACATTTGTTAAATTTTCATTCTTTTCTGGTAGTAACAAAATTTAAAATAAATGCAATTATATTGCCAACTAAATAATGTTAGTTATTTGAATCAGATTAAAAATTAGTTGGAAACTGGAAACAAGTTCAGATTCTTTAAAAAAAGATAAACATTTGTTTAAATCAGTTCTTAGTGATGAGTCGATGAAGTTCCCGAAGGTCAAGGGCTTCATGAATAAAATGAGAATCTATTATCACTTTTCATATTTTATATTGAATCTGATATTAACTTCAGATTCGTGAAAATACAAATCAGTAAAGTACCTTCGGTTTTACGACCTCATGGCTGGGTTGTTGGAAGCTGCAGTATGTGTCAATGACATACTTTCCCAATTCGAAAGAGTTCGTCATTGAGTAAGTTGACATTCTGAAGCACGCATTCTGATAATTGAAAGGAATTTTGAACATCTTTTTGGAAGTTTTTTTGTGATACTTCATGATTTTCTCTTACATGTGCATCGTTAAGTTTGTTTTTGTTAAAATTAGGTTAATACTGTAATCGGCTTCCTTTATTTACGTGTCGGACACATTACCGTAGCCCCTTGTGATTTGCTTTTTGAGCACAATTCCGTGGGTAAAAATTGCTTGTGTTAAGCAACTCATAAAGTTTGCAAATGATGCTTTGGGACATACTATAAAGAGAGATAAAATATTC
This sequence comes from Caerostris darwini, assembly GCA_021605075.1. NCBI lineage: Eukaryota > Metazoa > Arthropoda > Arachnida > Araneae > Araneidae > Caerostris > Caerostris darwini. The sequence goes on along the minus strand of BPLQ01012960.1, from coordinate 163,752 downwards.
CTTTAATTATCGGATATTTATCCCATACGATTTACAATATTTAATTAAGACATTAAATATAAATTAAACTTTTAAATTATTAGTGTCACAGATATTTTAAACGTGTAATTTTTCTGACAAACGTGCACCAAAGGAGTTGTCGTATCACTGCTAAGCGTAGCATGAAAGTGCACGCGAAGTATGCAAAATAATAATAGACACATAATAACATAATACTGTAATATAATAAATGCATAGACATAAATAATAATAATTACATAAAATACAGCACTAAAAGAGATATCGTATCGATGCTAAGTCAGCATAAATGTGTGCGCCATGTATACATGCAAGTAATTAAAATTGCAGCATAAATGTATGTTACGTAATTCCAGGTACATAAAAAACTCACTTACTAAAAAACGTTACCCAGTACTTACGTAAACCCTTAATGTGCGTTACCTTCTGCATAGGCTATCTAAACTTTCTCAAATGTATACTATAAATTTCTATAGTATCAGTTTGATGTGGTATCACTAATAGAAATCTCACACGGTAATCGATTTAAATCTGCGTCAGTATTTTGATTCATCAGAAACTATTAGAATTCTCTATTTTATCTTCAAGGAAAAGTTTATACTTTTGAAAAGCGAAGCACAGAATCAGAAGTATTGTTTTATCAAATATCCCATTGCAGTTAAATGTTCTCATTCGAAATAAAGGAACTTTAATCACGCTGGCTATTTTCAAATATACAGTTTGAAAATGTATACATTTTATAATGTGCTAATTTCTTTATAATGTTCTATATATTTTTAATACAGAACTTAGAAATAAATACACTGACTATTACTATATTATGTTTTTCAATGACAGTAAAATTACTTTTAATGTTGTTGTTGTTGTCGTATCCCTCATGGAAGAAGGGAGGAGAGGTGCAACTTCTGTTCTGAGGGAGCACCAGTAGGTAGAAGCCTGACTTCTGCTCCGTGACGCTTTTACAGTCATAGAAGACCGTTACCTACGGCTTAAAGTGGATTCCGAACCACTACAAACATCCACGAGAGCGCATCCTACAGCTCTAGACACTCGGCCATTCAGACCCATTACTTTTAATAAAAGCTATTTTTAATAAAGTTATGATAATTTTTAATGAAAGCTACTTTATAACATTTTTATGCAATTAAAAATATTATTCTGTAAAAGATATCCTTATTTCTGACAAAAAGGAGTTGTGGAACGAAAAAATTGAAGTATTTAATCTGAATTATGAAATTCATATGTGCAGTTATGTATTAAGATTATAAAAAAATATACCTTTAAATTGCTAGAATTTTGAATTAAAAAATTTACACTCATTTCAGTTAAATTTCTCCCTTCTATAAACTTAGAATGAGACGATATTTTTAATACCATAAAATAATCAAATTTATAAAAATTGACTGCTTTTACTTTTATACCTCTAATGGTTTCATCCAACAAGCAATTGTGGCCTTTTGTATGGACTTTGAAATTGAAATTTAAAAAAATTAATGGATCATTTAAAGAACTTCTAATTTCGAATATAACTTTTTATGCGAGCCAAATTCGAATATTCGCTTAATGCAAAAAACTCATTTAACTGTTTAACAATATTCATATTCTAGGGATTTATTCAAGGTGGATTCTAGTCTTATGCGTTTCTATTTTTTAAAAGTTTTTCAAAAGTTTCTTATAATTGCTTATTGTTATTGATACGTATATTAAGTTTTTTACAGTCCCTTTTAAATCTTAATTATGATAATTTCATATTAAATTATAACATTTAAATTATTTTTCATAAAGATTTAAAAATTTAAAAATTTAATTTATTTAAAAATTTAAATATTAAAATTTTTAATTTTAATAATTAAAAATTAATAGATATTTGAAAATATGCATGCTATACAATAGTTTTCAAAAAGAAAAATACGATTACATAGCCCAAAATATTACGTTTTTATAGAATACAATTCTGCGCACTACTATATTACGTAATTTAATAGAAATGCTGTCGTTTAACGTCATTTTTGCCGCTCTATTGTCATTTTGTGCACAATTTGGGCTAATTAAGACCGGGACCTGTAGTTTAACGTAGATTCTGAACCACTCACAAACATCCATGTCACCGCCAGGATTGACACCTGACGCCCGAGGTACCGGCTACCAGAGCGCTAGCCAATTGACCATCAGACTGCTTAACATCATTGGACACGAAACCGAAAATAAGCTCTAAAATCATCTACAATGTCTTTTAGTAGAATCGCGTTATTAATTTAGAGATCACCATGTTTTAGATAGCAATACTCGATTTTATTTATCTTATAAAATAAAAGGCGAATTATGGGGCAATATAACTAGCCACAATCAGTTCTATGTAGAAAGATGAATCTGAACCCTTCAACCACTAAATATTGTAATATTACATTTTTAAGAGAAGAATCGGATTAGAAGGTACAAACGAGGACGGCCTAGGGCTATAAGAACCAAACTGTTATACCAACGCTACAGAACTTTTCATGTAGGAATTAAATACAAAGGAGGTTTGTTTTTCACAATATCCCCACCCTTCTGCATATCCCTCATACCAATTTATCACACACTTGCACATCAATTAAAAGGTTATAGACAGATCAATAGAGGTATGTCCGGTTTACTGGTGAGTCTATATTTTGTTTGCAAAAGAATTCAAAAATATACTTGGTTTATCAAATGTAGGAAACCCCATATTATCTCATGTATATCCGAAAAAGAGACAAATTTGTTGGTCGTAGTGTAAATATATCATTAGATGATCGGAATAATCTGTATGTCGTCATAAGAAGCATCGCTAATGTTGATTTCTAATAAGACGATCTTCTTGATCCAAATGTTCATCTTTTCACAGGGGAAATTGGTTGCTCCTTCGTCCTACAAGGTGATAATCCTAGACCACACAGATCTCGTTTTGGGGAGAATAACATTCGTGTGGAAACTATTGTGGTATAGATTGTTCAGCATGTTCTGAGAGCTTGAACTGCATTGAGTATGCTTGGGTTGATTTAGAAAGGCATATTGCTGCATTTAAGACACTCTTCGAACAACCAAATTTGACAAAATTTTAGTAAATTTAAAAAAGCAGAAATATTATAGCTCTTTTTTTTTTTTCTGATTTTTAACTTTAATTTTTGGAAACCAGTATATAATAAACGGCAGTTCTACGTATACTTATGGACTGATGTGCTAGAATGATAAGCTGATGATTGAAAAAAGAAGAAAATTCCAAAAAAGATGAAGAAAACTGATTTCCGATTCAGAGACCAGGGTTGGGCTTTATATTGCAATTCTTATTACTAATTGGTAAATTTCACATCATACCTTTGAATTACAAATCAAAATTTTAATACCTTAAAAAACTGATATTTATAAGCCATCACAAGGAATTTTAATTAAATAGAAGTTGAATACCTAGATAATTTCTTGATTTTCTTACTTTTAAATGCACACTTAAGATCAGTTGTCACAAATGAAATAATTCTAATTCTAATAAGGTCTTTAAAATCTGAAGATGACTAGAAAAAGTAGTGAATTTCTGATACAAAATACACTCAGACATAAAAATTCGTGCACCATTAAGGAATTGTCAGAGCGAAATGATTACAAGATAAGAGGAAAAGGATAATTTATTTCATAAAAATCACAAACAAATATTTGGTATAATGCCTCATTGGGCCACTTCTGTCTTGAAACATTGTGAAGATTAAGTCATACAGGTTTCTTGGATGTCTTATAACATCTCCTTCCACAATTGCTGTAAGTGCCTAAATCTTACTCTGCTTAATTTGTTGATCTAGGACCTCCAAACAATTTTAATCGGGGGAAAATCTGAAGATTAAGTGTGTCAAGCAAAAGTGTCTTTAAAAAGATATGTAACGCACATGTTGTGTGTTTTCGATTATTATCCTTTAGGAAAATGCCACTTGGGAAACCTACTATGAAAAGCAACATATTTCCCTCAACGATGTCACGAATATACCAGTGGAGTTTCATCGATCTGAGATTCATTAATTACTAGCGGCAATTGGATATCATATCGATGACACCCTAAACCTACCACACAAAATGTGGAAGAACTTGGAAGTGAAGGCAGATTTGAAGCGTTCGCAATGTGCTACTATACAACCGTATGGTGGCTCACTGCGATCTGCAGAAATTGTGTGCTTTCAAATTGGATCTCGATTTATCACTGAAGACGATTTATCTTTACTCTATATATCTTCAACATCTCACTCTATATATGTCCAATCTCCCCAACCTCACAATATATGTTCAAAACTTTTATTCAAAATTTGAGGTAACAGTGAATGGCTATGAGTAAATAAACTCGCAACGGATATTACGGTAACAAATTATTGTTAATCAGCCGCCTCGGACAGTACACATGTTTCTAACTGTGAGTAGGTTTCTGTTAATAATTCAATATACTGTGTGCGCACCTGTCAGAAGATAAATCTGCCTTCCCGATTAATGGTTGTCGTACGCTGCGCTGAACCAGGACTTTAAATATGTGAACTGCCACTCGTTCATTGATTCCAACAATTCTTTAAAGTATTGTTAGAATCGCTCATCTGTAGGATAATTTACTGACCAACTTGCTTTCCAACAGCTGGTCATATTTTCTTCGACGGTAGCAAAAGACCATTTCTGATAAAAAGCAACAGATGAACTACATACAAAATATTTCTGGGCAACCATTTACGTGCTACAGTGAACGCACATTAAGGGTTTACGTAAGTACTGGGTAACGTTTTTTAGTAAGTGAGTTTTTTATGTACCTGGAATTACGTAACATACATTTATGCTGCAATTTTAATTACTTGCATGTATACTTGGCGCACACATTTATGCTGACTTAGCATTGATACGACATCTCCTTTAGTTCTGTATTTTATGTAATTATTATTATTTATGTCTATGCATATATTATATTACAGTATTATGTTATTATGTGTCTATTATTATTTTGCATACTTCGCGTACACTTTCATGCTACGCTTAGCAGTGATACGACAACTCCTTTGGTGTACGTTTGTCAGAAAAATTACACGTTTAAAATATCTGTGACACTAATAATTTAAAAGTTTAATTTATATTTAATGTCTTAATTAAATATTGTAAATCATATGGGATAAATATCCGATAATTAAAGGAATATTTTATCTCTCTTTATAGTATGTCCCAAAGCATCATTTGCAAACTTTATGAGTTGCTTAACACAAGCAATTTTTACCCACGGAATTGTGCTCAAAAATCAAATCACAAGGGGCTACGGTAATGTGTCCGACACGTAAATAAAGGAAGTCGATTACAGTATTAATCCTAATTTTAACAAAAACTTAACGATGCACATGTAAGAGAAAATCATGAAGTATCACAAAAAAACTTCAAAAAAGATGTTCAAAATTCCTTTCAATTATCACAATGCATGCTTCAAAATGTCAACTTACTCAATGACGAACTCTTTCGAATTGGGAAAGTATGTCATGGACACATACTGCAGCTTCAAACAACCCAGCGATGAAGTCGTATAACGAGCCCTCGTATACAAGAGACTTCATGTATGCCACTGAAAGACGTCTTTTAGGGGTAGGAGAACGTGATGACCCTATTATCTCCCTCTATCAATCCATCAATTAGGATAGATTCTATTGGATAAGGCCCTGACATTGCTGCTTAGATGCGAAAACGCTTCATGTTGAAAGTGTCCGTGAGAATGATGCTCGATTAAATTCAGCAAAACCTCATATAAAATTCTATTAAGTAATCGAGGCGAGGCGTTTATGCAGCAGATAGAAAAACATTTTAAAAGACACCAATAATAGAGTCCATAGATTTATTGTAAAACTTTCTTAAACTGCATGTACATTCTTTAGATCTCATGCGCTCATTCAACCTATTCTATGCAGTTTTAGAATATTTTCATCGTTGAATGCCTCTCGTTAAGAGTCACGATGGAAATTCGGGCTGGGAGGCTCACCACCCATGCAAACACTTAAGTATGGGGGGAATATGCGGGATAATATCGACTTTGTGTAGTGCCTCTACTCTGGATTTGGCAAGACTATAGAGTTTTCTCATGCCATATGGACATAACATTAGAGCAAAGTACACACCAAAGTTGTTTCCAATTGCTTGGAGGCTTATTCGCGAGTTTTTCTCAATTTTTCGCAGCACGGCCTATTGTATAGCAGGTATGTAAGGAATAAGTTTTGTAGGAAATTATCGAATGATGTGGCCCCGAAAGTTGGAAAAATCCTGTTTCAAAACATTTGGTGTACAATTGTAAAACCAATGATTGCTTTAACATACATCAGTTTAGAAAACATTCTCAGTGCATGTTCACCGCGGCTCGTTGATTTCCATCCATAAGACCATAAATGTAATGGATATCCGCCAATGAACTAATGCATTCTTTTTAAGCAACGATCTTGCCTAAATTTACCTTGCTTTCCATTCTCCTATACCCTGCAAGCATAATCCTCTAGCAATCACAGGTGATATTTCCCCTGAAATTTACATTGCTTGTCACGGTCTGACATACCAGCACATAAAAGAAATTTTTATGGACACCCAGCTGAAGGACCTTTTGTCTATGATTTTTATGGACAATTTTTTTAATAAACCAAATATCTCTCTACATTAAGAGTATCAAACTCAATTTTGCTAACTTTCAGTTCTCTAAACTTTCTCGTACGCTAACTTTCAGTTCTAATTTCAAATTAAACCAAGCAACTCATATTTAATGAAACATTAATATTATGTAAGACAAATTATTTTACTTAAACAATAGGTACACAAAAAAGCAAATAGAAAGTTATAATACACTGAAGTGACAAAAGTCATGGGATACCTCTTAATATCGTGTCGGCCCTCCTTTCGCCCGGCGAAGTGCAGCAACTCGACGTGGCATGGACTCAACAAGTCGTTGGAAGTCTTCTGCAGGAATATTGAGCCATGCTGTCTCGATAGACATTCATAATTGTGAAAGCGTTGATGGTGCAGGATTTTGGGCACGAACAGACCTCTCGATGATGTCCCATAAATGTTCGATGGGATTCATGTCGGGCGATCTAGGTGACCATATCATTCGTTGGAATTGTCCAAAATGTTCTTCAAACCAATCGCGAACAGTTGTGGCCCGGTGACATGGCGCATTGTCATCCATAAAAATCCCATCGTTGTTTGGGTACATGAAGTCCATGAATGGCTGCAAGTGATCTCCAAGTAGCTGAACATAAGCATTTCCAGTCAATGTTCGGTCCAGTCGCACCAGAGGACCAAGTCCATGCCATAAAAAAACAGCCCACACCATTACGGAGCCACCACCAGCTTGAACAGTGCCTTGCTGACAGTTTGGGTGCATGGCTTCGTGGGGTCTGCGCCACACTCGAACCCTACCATCAGCTCTTACCAACTGAAATCGTGACTCATCGGACCAGGCCACGGTTTTCCATTCATCTAGGGACCAACCGATATGCTCACGTGCCTACGAGAGTCGCTGCAAGCGATGTCGTTCTGTCAGTAAAGGCACTCGAGTCGGTCTTCTGATGGAATAGCCCAAGAAAGCCAAACAAGTCCCTTGTACGTCTCACATTGATTTCTGCGGTTATTTGACGCAGTGTTGCTTGTCTGTTAGAATTTACGACTCTTTGCAGACGTCGCCGGTCTCGGTCGTTAAGTGCAGGCGGTCGACCACTGCACTGTCCATGGTGGGATGTTATGCCTGAAATTTCATACTCTCGGCACACTCTTGACACAGTGGATCTGGGAATGTTGAATTCCCTAACGATTTCCGAAATGGCAGGACCCATGCGTCTAGCTCCAACTAACATTCCGCGTTCAAAGTCTGTTAATTCCCGTCGTGCGGTCATAATCACGTCAAAACCTCTTCACATGAATAACTTGAACAGAAATGAAAGCTCTGCGAAAGCACTACGCATTTATACCTGTTCTATGCGATGCTACTGCCATCTGAAAATTTGCATATTGCTATCCCATGACTTTTGTCACTTCAGTGTATATATATATATATATATTTCTTTTTATGTTGTATCACATAGTAAAATAATAACAAAATTAATAAGGATTTTTATTTAATGCGAGGCGTTGCTTCAAGTTAACAATCGTTTTAGTATTTTTTTTTTTTTTTTTTTTTTTGTATTTTAATAATAGTTCTCAGTGCATTGATTTTTAATTCTCATTCTTAAAGGAAAAATTATTTCCTTTAAGAATGAGTTCCAGAATAGAATAGATTTCTGTTAATTAGAATGATGTTAAATAGATTTCTATATCTATTGCTATCAAGAATAGATTTCTTGATAGCAATGACAGAAAAACAAAATTGTTCATTTAATGCATTATTGTTGATCTTAATACATTATCTAGCAATTATTTATAATTGCTTTTTTATCCACACATCAATACATGTTTAATAAATTGCATTTCGCGTTAATTTTTTCTGTTGTTTCTCATTGATATGTTGTGTTTTCTTTTCCTACTTGGTTGACAACAAGTTCCCCCCCCCCCTCCCCCTTTCCATCCACCCATGTGTTCTCATGGAAGGATGGAAGGGGGGGATGTTCTGTTGTGGATGTTCTGTGGAATGTTTGTGGGAAAGCTGTTGTGCTGGAGCACAACAGGTAAATCTTTTAGGGGTGCAAACCCCGCATTTTCGTATCGTATGGGAGAAAACCCATTCGAGCCTCCTTTTTATTTGAAAAGTGTCTAGAACAAAGCCGCCAGAGGATTGCACCTCAGCATTAAGCTTATCAGCGGCTCACGAGTCGGGCTCATTGATATGTAAATGGATTCAAGATGTACTATCACAGAGGCATTTATTGGACCAAAAAACAGAATTGATACAGTGGTTTTACTGTTTTAAAAGAAAAATTAATGAATGACTTTTTAATGAAGTTTGTATTAAATTAATAATATTTACAATACGTGTTTATCATCATTAAGTAATCCTTGTCTTATGTGCATTGAGATACAAAGTTATCGACTGTTAAGAAAGTAAATTAATTTTACAAAATTCTTATAAATTAAGTATTTTTGAATTTATAAATAGAAGAATTATCAATATAATATTATTTACTTATGTAATTCTAATATTAATATAAAGTATTATATATATTCCACATGCATTGTTCATTTTCATCAAATATTTCACATTCTATATTTGCAATTATCATCATCATCATTGGCGCAACAGCCATATGGTGGACAAGACCATCTACCTGCTGGCAAATTTCGATATAAGAATTGTGTTCTTTTTAAGGGGTAGGGTTGTCAGCGTTACACCTAAAGCTCTACAGTCACATTAGGCCGGGACCTATGGTTTAAAGTGGATTCCGAACCACTACCTATAATTGGCACCTATTATAATTAGAACCTAATTCCTAACCACTACCTATGACACATTCAGGACTCGAACCTGAAATCTGTGGCACGGAGTGTCAGAGCGCTTGTCACTCGGCCATGAGGCCTCATATTTCATTTAACAAGTCAATAATTTGTATTGAAATTATTTTATTCACGAACTTTAAAATAAAAAATTGAATAATATTTAATTCTGGAACATATTCGACATTTTGCATAATTTCTTACGTGATCATGATATTATTAATGATGAGATTTTTGATATTGACATGAAAAAGTAAATGATAAGTTCAAGTTTTGTTCAAATTAATATTTTACAAAATAAATAATTTTCAAGCTCGGCACAAGCCATAAAATCTTAATTGAAATTTATATGAAATGAATATTGATAGCTTTTAAACTAAAAAACTTTTAACGTTTGAAAAGAATTCATTATTTAAAGGAAGATTTTAATATCTGTTTTATCTAGCAATTTCATTATTATTGTAATAATTAAACAACAGAGTTCTTTAGTAACATATAAATATCTTTTTTAATATATCTGTAGTATAGTTAGAGGGTATTAATAAATGAACAATATGCATTGATTTAATTTTTTCGAAAACCTTACCTAAGGAGCAATGATGTCCATAAAAAGTAATTTAGTAATCATTTGGTATTACTAGGTGTTTGTATCATTTTGTTTCATTTTTGTATCATCATTTGGTATTATTATCATGTACAAACATGATAATGTTCTGCAGCGTGGAATTTAATGGTCACAAAATTTGTAAGGTACACAATGCGAAAGTTTTCATTGGATTTCTTTTAACCGTAAATTTATCAGCTTTTTTTATATTTAACTTTTGCCGTCATATTAAAAATAAAATAGTTAACATATTAAAATGCCACCAGACGGATGGGTAAAGATAAGTAGATAAATAATAGGACGATGCTATCTTTCCGGATTGTAAAAATATGCATTCAATAATAGCCCAAATCCGCATCTTTCACTTCACCATCAGTTTGTAAACTATTACTTATAAGCACTTATTTCCATACTTTAATAAATGAAATGGAGTTTATTTAAAGGAAATATTTCTTTGAAAGTAGCAGATTTTATTTTTTTACTGCGAGGTCATTTTATTTTTCGCCATTTTATTGAGGATACTTATTTTATTCTTCTTGTTATTTTATTGTTTTACAGGTTTCTTAGCAGATTCGACCATTACATTCTAAAAAAAAGTATTTTTCAGTTAAGCAATATTTGAAACAATGGTATTTTTCGGTAAGCAATATTTGCATGTGTAATGTAGAGAACTTTGAAAATATTAATCCAGTGGGTATTAGTTCTTTAGTCATTAGTTTTTAAACAGTCAAGTGCAGTTCTTAAAAATGTGTTTGAAAGAGATGGGGAAAAAAGCATGTTTCCTAAAAATGAAAATTAAATTAAATTTGTAGATTAAAAAGAAACACAAAAAAAATCGGAAAAGATTTTATAAAATAATTTACTCATGGTGAAATATCAAGTGATAAGTTGATCAATTATCAGTATATACGAAGTTCAACAATTATTTTTTATTGATTAGAGTCAAAATGCTTTTACAATTTTTTATCTCTTCCTTTTTAATGCCTTACAAATCAATGTTGCCAAAAATTTTTAAATACCGTAAAAATTATGCAAGAATTAAAAAAGTCAGCCAAAACTAATTATTAAAATAGTTCAGATAAAATGAAAATTGAAGTGTTTTAGCACATAATATTCTGATAGAGTACAAAACTCTCGAATAAGTAATAGAAACTCTGGAAAAAATTGAAAAAAAAAATTGGATGAATCTAGTGATCTTCAAATTAATATGATGACATCCAAATGAAGATCAATTTGCTTATGTAACAAATCAAAGATACAAAATAGTCCAAGGAATAAAATATTCAAAAGTCTGAGAAAAGCTACTTAAATAAAAGTTAATAAAATATACGACTATATAATTTTATTAGCTTTTAAAGCTAATAAAATATACGACTGTGATTGTATTGACGACAAATATTCGAAAAGAAAAATCTTATAAAAATCATTCGATAAGTTGAAAAAAACCTAAAGTTTCTCTGTTATAAGCTAGATATGATTTTAATATTTCTACAATAAAATACATTAAGTACAATTATTCCTTTTTTATCTATAATTTACATTTTAAAATGAAAAAAAAATCCATTAAAAATAAATGCAATGTTTTATTATTTTTGAAAACCTTGATGAAATTTACAAATACTTTCCTAAATTTTTCTGATGCTTAGCCATGTGAAAAGCAATCCCAGAACTTTTTTTTTATATTTAATTTCACATTATATTTAATCTATTCTTATATTTTGTATGTAAAACTTGAGATTTTTTAAAAGTTTCATTTATTTTATAATCTTTAAAAGTGTTAATAAATTTAGTTGTAGTCAAATCGATTAATTATCCTATTGATATAAATAAATTTGTATATTACATTTTAGTATAAAATTTATATTGAATGAAAATTGTATACTGCAATGCGATAAATTTTTTCTCCCTGTATTGTTATTAATTTTACTATGATTTCTAAATACTGATAATTGCTTTATTTTATTCATATCCATCTTAATAAATCATAATTGGCGTAATTAATTTATTACTACAATTTTTGTGAAGTATATTTATTCCATGAATAAACTATTAAAGTCATTTACTAAAAAATCTAAAATAAACAAAGAAATTTGTTTTAAATATAAAATATTATTTATTATCGTAGGCTTTCGATGGAATTTAAAAATATCATAATAATTACATATTCCTTACTAGTAAATAAAAAATTAAATTAAGACTAGAGAAAATTTCTTAATAATATTTCAAAAAATTAGTTGATTAATTATTGCATCCAATACAATGTTGGTGTAAATTAATCTTTTTTATTTTATTCATCTTAAAAAGCTTTTACTTAATTAATTGCATTAAATATTTAATTAATTTCATAATTAATTCATTTCATTCCATAATTTTAATTAATTTCATATTACTACAATTTTGTAAAGTATATTTTTCCCCGAATCATAAACTATAAAAGGAATTTACTAAAAGACTTAAAATAATGAAGTTTGTTTTAAATTTAAAATATTATTTATTATTACATGTTTTAAATAGAATTTAAAGAATTCATATTAATTACATATTTCGTACTAATAAATAAATAAATTGGAATTACTTCTTAATAATACTTCAATAAACTAGTTGATTAATTATTGTATCCAATGCAATATTGATGTAAATTAATTTTTTATTGTACTCATCTTAATACTCATCTTTTTAATTCAGAAAAGAAAGTAAATAATATTACCTTACCTAAATACACTCTTAAACGGCAATAATATGAATAAGAAATACGTACCTGAAAGAGAAAAAAAATATATCAGTTAATATACTTGAAATGAATTAAATGAACAATGTATGCATATTTTGCTAATAAAAATATAGAGCCATTTGAAACAAAATTTGTTTTTTCATTATTTAGAAATATCTTTATTACCTTTAATACTTCGAACAGAAGACAAAACTTTAACTATGTTCAGCTTCAATAAATACACCAATTTTTTAAAAATTTTGTTGATATAGAATGTAAAGAAAAAATATAAATTTAAAATCCTAATACAAATTGTTAAAGACATATCTGTTGTCACTAATCTTCAGTGTCCTGCAGTGCGGGACGGACATCCCATGAGTAATCTACTTATGGATGGTGGAAAAAGGAGCAGCTTCGGTTGAGCACCCGTAGGATGAAGTCTGATTTAACTCCGTGTCTCTCCGTATGTCTTCCGGGAGGACTTTTAGGGGGAAATATCCCTTTTGCGTATCGTATGGGAGAAAACCCGGAAAACTCCCACCAGGTAGTCCGAATGATCATCACAAACGCCATCGAGTCTCTTCGTATTTAAAGCAGTGTCTACAACAAAGTCGTCAGCGGATTGAACCTCAGCACTAATGCTCACCAGCGGCGCACGTTACCGCTGAGCCACGAGTCGGGCTAGGCAGATCTTAATCATATTATTACTAAATTCATAAATGTCCTAGGCGTCCACAACTGGTTAAATATGAGGTTCAAGGAAACAGAAAAATTTAAATGGTTCATAATTTGTTTTAAATTTGACCCTGTTGTCCCACCTATTTGCTAATAGTGAAAATAATGCCCAGTTGGTAGCTAAAGAGTTAATAAAAATCGTTTTGATATGTCAGATCATAATCGGTTATAGTAAACAGTTGTAACGGTTGTTTTCCTCTCCCTTTTTCTGATTGAAATAAAGCTGAAAACGTAGCCTAAAACATTTATTTAATCTTCAACTTATTCACCATTCTATGACATCTGCCCATCAGTCTTTCGATCCCATATAAAACTAAGTTAATTTTGCTTTGAAAAAGACATTTATTTTTATTTCATTTTTTTTCTGAAGACAGCGAAAACCTTGTTAAAGATTCTATAAGCGCCTATAAAGATGTCATGTTATTAGAGGAAGGTCGAGAAAATATGATGTTAAACAGAATTTCTCAGCGAAATTCTTGTAAAAGTCTCACAGAGCAGGGATTGGCATAGATGTTGCACAAAGGCATATTTCCAGCAAAAATGCTTTTAAGCGTCTCAGATAAAGAGAGTAAGCTTCAGCAATTATTGCTTGATTGCCACCTAACAGCTCATACGATCAATGCCTTTCATACACCACCCTACACTCAAAATGATCTTTGGATTAAGACCACCTTGAGGTTGTTGGGCAGACATTGAATAACACCCAAGACATTGTCTTTTGTGCTTAGCTTATTGCAAAGGATCCACTTTTTGATTATAGATAGTTAGATAGTTTAAACGGAGCTTTCAATACATAATTTTCCTTCAAAAAATGGATAGAACTTTCGTTACAATCTGATAGTAGCATAAAGATTTGCCGCCCATTAAAGAAATGTACGAAAAAACACAACATTTTGTTGAATATATTCGATAAATTGAAATGCAAAAGATATTTCAGTTAATTGTTAAATAAAATTGCAATATGATGCTACATGTTTGTTACAACGGCAAGTGTATTAATGTAAGAGCTAAATGACATATCTTTAAATTCCAATATTGAAAATGAAATGATAATCTGCCTGTAAATTGCTCGAAGCTTTCATGTTTTTTCAGCTCAAAGCTATATATTTATATTAATAAAAAAAAACTATCATAAACGATAATTAATATCTGTGAATAATTTAATCTATTTAAAATTCAATGTTTATATTATATTTATAATATGATCCTGTGAGTTACTATATTTATAATATGATCCTGTGAGTTACTATATTTATAATATGATCCTGTGAGTTACTATATTTATAATATGATCCTTAAACATGCTTAAACACTTTGGCACTCTATTTTTCATATTCAAAGTTAGGATATAATGAAAAGATTTTCTGAAAATATTTTTACTTTTACGATATATTAGAGTTACTTATAAGATATTGAGAAAATAAGATTTTCCAAACTAACCACAATGCCACAATGCCACAATACTAACCACAACTTTAAAAAAAAATTTCATTATATTTTTTTAAGGATTACATTTTTGGAACTAAAAATTCAAAATTTAATAATAGATCTTATATCTATGAAATAAGTCTTACAATTGCTATCTTTTTTAGGAAAAAATAGCAAAGAAAATGAAAGCAAAGAAAAAGAAAATGCACACAAAAGAGTTCAACAAAGTTGACCGAGGGCCTGAATGGTCGAGTGGCTAGCACTCTGGCTCTCGGTACTACAGGTTTCGGATTCGAGTCCCGGCGGTGGATGTTTGTAGTGGTTCGGAATCCACTTTAAGCCGTAGGTCCCGGTCTCCTATGACTGTAAGAGCGTCACGGAGCAAAAGTCAGGCTTCTACCTACGGGTGCTCCATCACAACAGAAGCTGCTTCCTTCCCCTTCAATCATGAGTCCATATGGGATTGTGGGCTTGGCCAGCCAAGTGGGATAAGAAACAACAAACAACAATCCAAATTTCATTATTCGAGTTATAACGCACCATGCAGGGATATCCTACTAAAGCGTCTAACAGATTTTGCTTGGAAACGACATGCATCTGCTGTTCGACCAGTAGTATAGTTGCCCTTTTTATATTTTGTTGATGATATTGATTAATAAATTGCCCATTCACTTACATTTTTTAAAAATTTTATAATTTTTACTTTTGCAATACCTTGTCAGGAAAGCATTTTTGGCCCTGTATCGCTGTGGGATTTTAAGTCATCAAGGTGTTCTAAGAGTTTTATGAACCAGATTCCGAACAGATTAGCTGCACTGTACATAAAAAATTAAGAATAAAATATTAAAATAAGCTTAATCGAGCTCAATATTATTTTTCAAAAGAATTAGAGAGTATAGAGCTTACTACAGTTTGTACTGAATTAGATATGTAATGTGAAAAATTAAAACATGAAAATATTTTTTCTCGCATCAAATAAAATCCTCAAATAAAAATCTAATCAAATAAAAACACTATTTTAAATTAAATAGCATTGTATACCGTAAGTTTTTCTGTAAAAAAGGGTTTTCTGCATTGATGACTAAAATCAAAATTTTATTTAGAAATGAATATATCTAAAATGAGTTTTTACAAATATTCCAATATATCTATGAATTTGACATTTTTTATTCGGGAAATGTTTTATTGAAATGCAATACGTCTATTGAGCAAATTCAAGAACTTTCCATTATTGAGATATAATATTATTTGTGTTTTAAGACACCACATACTTTGAACTACCCCATTCTCTATTGGAGTAGCAAATTTAGCGTCACCGATAACTATCAAAAGGAGTTACTAAATTACATTTACAATGTGGCCCCAAAATTTGATATAAGTTACCTTTCCTTCCTCATCCTTAAATCCAATGTGGAAGGTCATTATGAGTCACGTTTTATCGCGCCCATCCCCAGCATAGACATAGGAATTTTTATTGTATGACTTTAGTTTCAAACTAGACTCATTCAGTTTCAAGTGCAATGTGTTATCTTGTAGGTTCTTAAATAAGACATTTCTTAATAAAACAAGTAATATAAAAAAAAAAAATTAAAGTCAATTCCTACTTTTTCTCACTCTATTGCAGAAAGTCCTTTATAAATAATTTTCATTCATTTTTTTAAAGTTTATTTGGCGCCGTCTATTGGTAGATATATGCTTATGTATATATTGGTACATATATGCAACTTAAATCTAACAAAGAACTAAAATTAATGAATTAAATTTAATTACTGAATTAATATTTGAAAAAACTGTATTAACAACCAGTGTCATCCACTACGAGTTAAAAAATGTACTTGAACTTGAGTGGATGAATAAAGAGTATTTTATGAACGATTGAAAATTTGAACAAGATATACACTGAAGTGACAAAAGTCATGGGATACCTCTTAATATCGTGTCGGCCCTCCTTTCGCCCGGCGAAGTGCAGCAACTCGACGTGGCATGGACTCAACAAGTCGTTGGAAGTCTTCTGCAGAAATATTGAGCCATGCTGTCTCGATAGACGTCCATAATTGTGATAGCGTTGATGGTGCAGGATTTTGGGCACGAACAGACCTCTCCATGATGTCCCATAAATGCTCGATGGGATTCATGTCGGGCGATCTAGGTGGCCAGATCATTCGTTGGAATTGTCCAGAATGTTCTTTAAACCAATCGCGAACAGTTGTGGCCCGGTGACATGGCACATTGTCATCCATAAAAATCCCATCGTTGTTTGGGTACATGAAATCCATGAATGGCTGCAAGTGATCTCCAAGTAGCTGAACATAAGCATTTCCAGTCAATGTTCGGTCCAGTCACACCAGAGGACCAAGGCAATGCCATGAAAAAACAGCCCACACCATTACGGAGCCACCACCAGCTTGAACAGTGCCTTGCCGACAGTTTGGGTCCATGGCTTCGTGGGGTCTGCGCCACACTCGAGCCCTACCATCAGCTCTTACCAACTGAAATCGTGACTCATCGGACCAGGCCACGGTTTTCCATTCATCTAGGGACCAACCGATATGCTCACGTGCCCACGAGAGTCGCTGCAAGCGATGTCGTTCTTTCAGTAAAGGCACTCGAGTCGGTCTTCTGCTGGAATAGCCCAAGAAAGCCAAATTTCTCCGCACAGTTCTAACAGACAAGTCCCTTGTACGTCCCACATTGATTTCTGCGGTTATTTGACGCAATGTTGGTTGTCTGTTAGAATTTACGACTCTTTGCAGACGTCGCCGGTCTCGGTCGTTAAGTGCAGGCCGTCGACCACTGCGCTGTCCATGGTGGGATGTTATGCCTGAAATTTCATACTCTCGGCACACTCTTGACACAGTGGATCTGGGAATGTTGAATTCCCTAACGATTTCCGAAATGGCATGACCCATGCGTCTAGCTCCAACTAACATTCCGCGTTCAAAGTCTGTTAATTCCCGTCGTGCGGTCATCATCACGTCAAAACCTCTTCACATGAATAACTTGAACAGAAATTAAAGCTCCGCGAAAGCACTGCGCATTTATACCTGTTCTACGCGATGCTACTGCCATCTGAAAATTTGCATATTGCTATCGCATGACTTTTGTCACTTCAGTGTATAAAGGGAGAGTGTGAGTTAATAGTAGGAATTGAAAGTAAAATATTGCTTATATTGTAAAGTAATTTATATTGCTTATATTGTCATTTATATTACATAACTTATTAATTAAAAAATTGTCATTAAAAGTACCTTAATAGAGGAAAAGGGAGGAAAGCGGTGGGACGTGACAATAAAGAGCGGTGATCAGACATTAAAAATTTGATAAACATCCTATAATCACTTTTGGCTATTTATGTGCCATTAAAGTTTTCTTTAGGGGCCCGATAAATAGGTGAATAGCGCTTTGGGGCTCGGTGCCACAGGTTTCGTGTTCAAGTATAACTTTATTTTACCGGAAAGCAACTAAACTTTTAAATGCGTTTTATCATGCAAGTTATTGCAATTTTTCTATACAATCACAGCAACTGTTTCTCTTTAATATTTCTAAAGCAGTGCTAAGAATGTGAGAATTTGGTGGGGTTGCTTAGTTTGGTTTAAAATGAAATCAATAAAAATAAAGTTTAATAAAATTTTGTTTGTGCCTCCGTTTCACAATCGGGTAGCACGTTTGCCTGTTAAACGAATGGTGGGTGGTTCGAGATTCCAAGACACTATTAAACAAAATAATACAAACGGGCATTAGTAATTGCCAGAGTTTTTAGGTTATTTGTGCTGAAGAGGGGCCTGAATGTCCGAGTGGTAAGCGCTCTGGCACTCGATACCACAGATTTCGGGTTCGAGTCCCGGCAGTTCCATGGATGTTTGCAGTGGATCGGAATCCACTTTAAACAGTAGGTGCCGGTCCTAACAGGATCGTAGAGCGTTGCGGGGGCATTGTTACTCTGCATCCGTAGCTTATCTTCAAGCTACACGCATCTCCTGGGTAATGCAAAGTGAGTAACGTCATTGCAGCGCTTGCCTTAAGGCATCAAAGACAACGGTCTAAGTGTTTGCTAGCTGCATTAGAAAAAAATATTTTTTTTCTGAAGAAGTTGCAAGAATATTTTAATCATTTAATAACAGTTGTTATAAAATTGATTCATAAATAATTCTTTAATAATCAGAGGCGTAGTATTATCTTAATTTTTTTAGAAGCTAGGTTAGTTCTGTTGTTGTTTCTTATCCCCACTTTTTAGGCATCTAGACTAAGTCCACGAACCCGTGTGGTCTGTGGTTGAAGGGAAAGGGGTCATCTTCTATTGTGATGGAGCAGCCGTAGGTAGAAGTCTGACTTGGCTCAGTGACGATGACTTTTTTACGGGTAGGAAGGCTAGTTCTAATTTAATTTATAAAATTACAATGCTAGTATTGGTACGTATGAATCGAATTTTTACCCATTGGTGGTGATGAAATTTTGAGGATAAAATATACAAATGCTAATGTTGATAATTGCTTTTTTTCAAAAGTAAATTGTCAAAAAATTGCAACATCGAATCGATTTTAGCTGTCGTAAAAAACAACTATCAGATTTTGTTGCCTGATTGATAAAGTTGTGGGTTTCCGAACTGAATTTCAGTTTGAAATTCAACTAGCAGAGGCTAATTTAAATTTCCTGTGTTTATACTACAGAGGGACGGGATAAATTCATGAGCTATTGCTTTCTATCAGGCTCAAAGGCAAAAAGAAAGAGAAAGCAAAATTCCAAACACTGTCATTGAGGGTTTTTGTTCCCCATCACTGTGTGCAGAATCTTTGTAATGTATGTAAAGTCTATTTTGATGTTTTATGTTACGCGATTCTAAAATGAAATGCTTACTTTAGATGAATGTTGATAGTAGAATATTAGAATGAAATCACATAATTTAACAAAACATAATTTAGTTCATCATTGTGTGTTGTGCGCTGTAAAAAATAAATAATATTTGTTTATGTCAACTTCGCTTCTCAGTACTAGTATACAAAAATCAAACTTAATCCTTATATATTGCAGTCGGAATTTTTCTTTTCGAAAGGCAAAAATTCTTCTTTCGTGAAAGTTTAAAAGTAGCAAGTTGTAACTGAATCGAAAATATGCCATTACTTCTTCAACAGCTTCGGATAACCTTGATCTACAAGAACTTCTGATGTGTTTACGAACAACTAAGAACAAATCTTTATGTTCGTCTATACCTCGTCAAGGTAAACTTATTTTGAAGAAAGATTAATTGTATTCGTAGCATTTTTAAAATTAGCATTCCATAATATTTTTTTAATAAAAATACTTGATCGGTTCGTTTCTCGCCAAATGTGTTGTCAAGCATATTTCACTCACTCTTATGTCTTGCCATGACCAATTATGAACTAACCGTTTTGTTTCATTTGTTGCTCTATGGTCATTTTATCTGTGCACACTTTAGGCTAAGCAAACAGGGACTTACAGTTTAAAGTTGATTCCGAACCACTACAAACATCCATGGAACCGCCGGGATTCGAACCCGAAACTATGAACTAATAAAGATTGCTAATTAAGTTGAATACTGTTTTGAAATTTCTAGAAGAGCAATCACTCAATCATTTAACAATCTTTCAGTTGAAAACCTGACCTTCTTTAAACTTTCGCTTTAAAGAAATAAAAATAATTTAATCTCGCGCATTGTCGATGATATTATTAAACAGTCATTAAAAATACAACTTTGAATAACTTAAGACGCAACTTTAGATTTGGTTTGTCGCACTACTGTGATTTTTTTTTTTGCACACTTTAGGCTAATTAGACTGGGACATACAGTTTAACGTGGATTCCGAACCACTCACAAACATCCATGCCAAACCTGAAGCCTGTGGTACCAAGGGCCAGAGAGCTAGCCTGTTGGCCATCAGGTAGCTGCAACTTTAGATGAATTAACTATTCTTCGTATGCAATCGCCAAATAATGATGAAAATGTTCCAGAAGAAACAATTCCTGATTAAAATAAAAATATTGAAACAAACTGAATTACTGCAAAAAGCAAATAAAAGTTCCTCCCTTACGCCTGAACCTTCTCAAATAGATCGAAATATTACTGCAATGTTAATGGAGACGCAAAAATTGTAACTACTTAAACAAATAAGTGCACTTAAATTCAATTCAAATTTTTAAAGATGTCTGGAATAGCTCAAATAAGTTGAAAGAATTTGAAAATGCACTAGCTGTATTAACGTATTAAACTAATGTTATTTCTCGCCTCGCCGGAGCTGTAAAAAATTAGCAATTGACAACAGTGAAAAATTATTATGATTAGAATGCATCAAAAATTGCTCTCGCCTGGAGATTTAAAAGACCCATTACATGTAAGTATATTTAGTACACCAAATTGAAAGAAAATTAAAGCACAGTGAAACGTTAGTTCAGTGTATTTATGCGAAAGATTCCATTTTTGGATAAAGTTCCTTTCAGTATTCCATAATCTTATTGCATTTGAATGATTACTGGGGACATTACAAATTGGCAAATATTAATTACATTAATGGAAAATCCTCTTAGTTGTTTAGAATTATATATGAAGAATTGATTAACAAAGCAATGGCAATTGATGTTATTCGAACTGCGAAACAAGAATATAAGCAACAACAAAGCATGTTCGAAATCTCAAAGTCTCATATACACATTGTTATTATAATATTGCAACTGACAAGGTTCGAGATATTGCTTCTTGGCGATTTGGCGCATATGTCATGCCTCTTTTTATATGCAGTTTACTGTCACCTCAATGAGATTATCCTATAGCGCAGCTGAGAACTTCAACTTTGGCAACTTCAAAAATCTCGCAGGCAAAGGTTTGTTCGGTTTTGATCTACTGTCATTTTTTTGCACACTTTAGGCCCATTAGACCGGGATCTACAGCTTAACGTGGATTCCGAACCATTAACTGAATTACTGCAAGAAACAAGTAGAATTTTCCGCCTACGCCTGAAAATCCTAAAATAGATCGAAATATTACTGTAATGTTAATGGAGACACAAAAACTGTAACTAGTTCGATAAATAAGTGCACCAAATATTATAGAAATTACATCCACTAACGGTACTCTAAATTCAATTCAAATTTTTAAAGATGTCATTGATAATTCACTGGAATGGCTCAAGGAAGTTGAAAGAATTTGAAAGTTAACTATCTGTATTAACGTACTAAATTAATGTTATTTCTCGCCTCGCCGGATCAGCAAAACTATTGTCAATTGTAAACAGGAGAATTAAATTCATTTTCTCTTCCCTAAAAATTATTATGATCATTGGAATGCATAAAAAATTGCTGTCGGGAGACCTATCACAATGTAAATATTTTTAGTAAACCAAATTGAACGAAATTGAAAGCACAGGGAAAAATTAGTTAATTGTATTTATGAAAAAGATGCCCTTATGGAAAAAGTTCCTTTTACTATTCCACAATCTTATTGCATTCCAAAAATCACTGGGGACATTACAAATTGGCAAACATTAATGGAAAATCATCGTAGCTGCTCAGAATTATATTAAAGAATAATTGACTGAAAAAGCAATGGCATTGATGTTATTCGAACTGGGAAACCAGAATGCGAGCAACATCAAAGCATATCCGAAATCTCAAATAAGGTTCTTTTTTCTAATAGTCGAAAAGAAGATATTCTTGTATCCAGATTTCGTACAAAGACGTATCCTAACAATGGTATAAACTCCATAGATTTGGCCTGACTCCATCTCCATTATGCCCGATCTGCTAAACTCCGGAAACAGTTGGACACATGTTGTTTCAATGCATAAAATATGCAGCCGCACGAAATAAACTGCTAGGCGCTTTCAGATATAGAATTCTGTCTTACTCTTGGATATTTGATATGTCAGAGGATGCTTATTAGAAGACAACGAAGATACTTCAATTTCTACGAAAAGTCTCGTAACCCTGTAAGCTATGGGATACCCCACGTTTTCTTTCTGCGGTTATTATTTCTTATTCATTTAATTTCAAGTGCTAGTTGTACTGCATATGTTCTAATAATCATTTAACAGTTAAAATGTTGGGATACATTTGATCTGTAGTTTCATCTATTTCGTTCTTTTTCAAATTTACTCTTCTTATTTTATATTCTCTTAGTTGCTAGAAAGTATGAGCAACTATTCTTGTAATTTAAAATGGAATTCGTAAGCTGTCATAAGCAATTAATTTCAGAAGTTCGAGTTTCTTTTCATTTTCTCTTTTATAAAATTCTGTTATCTGTAGTATTTTAATCAACATTTGGATAAACTGAGATAAAGCAGCGTCATTGAGCATACATCTCAAAGTACCAAGTCAAGTCAAATAAGGTCCAATGTATACAATGCATTAATTAGCAATTGACGACGATCGACATATTACTTGACGGCTATTTGAACATATATGCCATGCCTCTTTTATGTGCAAGTCACCACCTCCTCAATAAAATTCACCTGTAGCTCAACCAATAAATACATCACTATAATTTCCAGAATCTAACAGGGGAAGGAATATCCGCTTCTACCTTCTAGTAGTTCAACTAATTTTAATAATAGCACACTAAGCGGCATCAACACTTTGAATTCTTCACATTCATGTTACACACGAATTGCAACCTGCAAAATCCTGAGAACTGCAAAATCTTTGTCTGCAAATCCGAATAATATTCATATTGTAAATTGTATTAGAATTCATAGGAATAATTTTGCATTATTAAGTTATTATTAATTATGATACCAACATGCTTCTGTGCGCATCCCTCTGTAATCTGTGTCTCTGTAATCACATCACATGTCACATGTCTCTGTAATCTCTGTAATCACATCACAATTATTCAACAAGCTCAAGTTCCAAATGATGTTGTTATTTACCCGTTGACTGAAGGATAGTTCCAAGTTGTCGACCACTAAATAAAGCTCAACGGTAGGATTTCTATGAACATTAACGTTGGTAATATAAAACATATCATGGCCAAAGATGGAATCTGTTTTTAACATCCATTTTCACTTATTTTGAGATTAATTTAGATTGCCACAAACAGATTTCGAAAACATCAACATGCTTGTCCAGATTGACGGACACAATATGTGTTCGTTTACGCTTCAATTTGAAATGTATTCCAGCTACCTAAATTTTGAATTTAATGGAGCCGAATATAAGGGACACTTTTATGTCACATGACACTAAAATGAAATTTATACTTAAACTTTACTCTAGCTCGGTGGATATCGTAGTGTTCGAAGGATATCGTTGTCTGTTTATAAATATAATTAGTCGTCATTTTGCGCTGTAGAAAAAAAAATTACATTTATGTCAACTTTGTCTATCAATTATAATATTTCATTTATTAAACCTATACCTTATATGTAGCAGGCCCCCGTGGTCTTTATCCTTTGTAGCGCTGAGTCTGCTACATTTCTGTAACGAATAATTCAAATTTGTAAACAATAACTTTGTAAAATCCTTGAGGCGGTATTTGACCATAAGGCATAAGGTAATCAACCTATTCCTGGACGATTTTTATCATCTGAAGAAAAATAATAATTAAATAAAAATAACTTGTTAAATAACATTTTATTCATTTGATATCGATATCAATGAAGTGAGTCATAAAAAAACACGCATGTGGCCATTTAAATATTAAAAATAAATTATTATTGACAAATATATTCAGGACCTTCACATTCATCATGCGTTTCACAAATTTAGCTCATTTTATAAATTTTCTTACAAAAATTGGTCACTGCATCATGGTTTGGGTTTGGTTTATCCCTCTACGGTTATTTTGTGCACACTTTAGTCTAATTAGACCGGGACCTACAGTTTAACGTGGATTCCGAACCACTCACAAATATCCATGTCACCGCCGGGACTCGAACCTGAAGCCTGTAATGCTAAAGGCCAGAGCTCTAGCCAATTGGCCATCAGGCCGCCCAAATGCTTCATGGAGAATTTTCAAATTACATAAGATGACGATTAATAAGATAACTACAATACAACTATTATTATAATATTTACAAAGCGATGCCCTTACGTAGAATAAAACATAGTCAATGTTGACGTGTAACAAAATGATTTATTTTCACCATTTAGAATTTTAAATATTTTCCCATAGCATTTCCAGTTAAATAAAAAAAAAGCTAACAATACAAGCCGTTCATGCGATTGTTCCTTGCCATTAATGACAAATTTGAGTACACTGCATGTAAAAAAATGGCTTTAATATTTTTCAAAATTATTCTGTATTGGTATGTAAATCATTGAACTGTATAATTTTTATCGATATTATATCACTATTACATACTCAAGCTGGATTTTTCCTTTAAAATTTCCCCTTCCATATTCAGTTGCATAATAACAAAAAGTTTTATAACTATTTTATCTCTGTTTATCTAACAATCACAAGTAACCAGATAATAAGTTTATGTCACTATCTAGTTACTAGTTATGCTAACACTTACTAGTTACTGCCTTATTGTGTTGGATAATTAGTAGTTACACACCTCAATAAACAAAAAAGAACCCACGACATTTATCCGAAATAGCACGATTTTTTTTATTGCGTAGTACTCGATACTTCCTCATATTAACTGGTTTTAAAAAATAAAACAAAGTTGAATTTTCATTTGCTATTGTTGCAGAGACAGGTGTTGATATTTATTAAAATTACTATATTTTTGTTTTTTAATAGACTGTCTTTTTCTCTAATTTTTTCTAAGAAGCAATTAGTTCCTCTTTCAATCTAAGTATGAGAATATTAAAACAAATAGAAATTTTTTAAATAGTTCTCGAGTATTCAAATTCGAGAGTTCTCGGGTTATCAAAATAATGGAGTGGGCTCCTACAATTTGTTCTCTATGAAAATCTGAAAAGTCCGACACTTGACGTGTTTGAAATAAATCCAAGACTTACAGGACATCAATAAAGCTACCACATACTACCAGAATATATACATTTCTATTTAAAAAAACTGGTAGCTATTATTATGTTTTAATGCTTATGAAGCGCATTCAAAAATTTCACTTTTATTCACAGGTGTTTCCATTATTTTGATAAGACCCTATACATATATATATAATATATGTATATATGTATGTATGTATGTATATATATATATATATATATATATATATATATATATATATATATATATATATATATATATATATATATATATATATATATAACAGATCAGCACAAAACCCAAAGGAGAACGTACAAGGAGCAAAATTAAATGCGCAAATGAATTTGCATGCCACATCTACTACTGGTATTCGCTACACGTAAAGTATATAACCAAACTATCACTATATTCACAAAACAAAAATTCCTGGTTGCTCATATTGAATCCTCTCAAAAAAAGAAAAAAAAATGTTCAATATCCGAAATGTCTAGAAACTGCATCAACAAAACTGAAAATTATTTAATAAACATAAATATGAAAATGTTGAACAGCAAAACTACACTGGCAGATAGAAAAAAACCTCAAAAATTAATACAAAATATACAATGACAAAACGTGAAAAGTCGTCAACCCAGAAATACGCAAAACTCGATATAAATTACAAAACTCAAAGGAAATAAATTATAATAGGAAGATAGTTTTATCAAGGAATATGTACTCTTAAGATATTATAGACCATATTATTGCTGTTGTTGTTTCTTATCCCACTTGGCTGGCCAAGCCCACGAGCCCATACGTACTCATGATTGAAGGGGAAGGAAGCAGCTTCTGTTTTGATGGGGCACCCGTAGGTAGAAGTCTGACTTTGGCTCCGTGACGCTCTTACAGTCATAGGAGACCGGGACCTACGGCTTAAAGTGGATTCCGAACCACTACAAACATCCATGGCACCGCCGGGATTCGAACCCGAAACCTGTGGCACCGAGCGCCAGAGCGCTAGACACTTGGCCATTCAGGTCCCAAATTTGTGAATGCCAACGGCACGCGGTGTTCCCAGTTGGTCACGCCCCCAATGATGCTTGACTTCGGTGATCTAACGAGAACCGGTATATTCAGCATGGTATGGCCGTCGGCATGTTATTTCTACTAGTTAGATGGCTGGATCCAAGTCAAAGATATATCTATTGACATATACTTATAACGTGTAATAGATAAAATAATCTTCTGTTTAGATTCTGCAATGTATAGAATTGAAGAAGAACGAGATAGCACTATAAACGTTTGAAATTAAAGTTACATTTTAAGTTGAATGTGGATATTTAAAGAAAGATTATTTATTCAACTTCAGCCTATCAGCCTTCTCAACTATATTCATTATTTATCATATTTTTATTTGGTTTTGTGGGACTAATCCTAAGTATCCTGCAGTGCGAGATGGACATCCCATGAGTAATCTACTCATGGATGGTGGTAAAGGGGCAGCTTCTGTTGTGATGGAGCATCCATAGGTAGAAGTCTGACTTGGTTCAGTGCAGCTGAAGAAGGAGGGCAATGCTTTTTGGGAAGACTTTCAGGGGCAACTACCCTATATTTACCACCCCCTAACGAGGCAAGATGCTGAATGTCACAAACGCCCTCGAGCTCCTCGTTTTTTGAAACTGTCTATAACAAAGCCACCAGTGGATTGAAACTCCGCCCTAATTATCACCAGCGACACACGTTGCCATTGAGTCACGAGTCGGGCACTCTGATTGATTTTTAATAGTTTGTATGACGCATTAAATTATTTAAAGCTCTCATGAATTTTATTCTATTTAGTGTAATTTACGAATTCTCGTAGATTTAACTATTCTCTAATGTAACAAAAATGGATTCTTCGTATGATAGCGAAACAAATAAAAAAAAAGCAGAAATATTTGATAAACAACTGTTACATCATAACCAACAAACCTTTTAAAAGAAATAGAGCGAAAATAGATGATTCGTTTTGTTACAGATGAAATCTTTTGAGTTATGGACAGTAAAAACAAACAAGTTGTTCATAAACATATATATCAGTTAAGAGCAGCATCCGTATAGTACACAAAAATATATCTGCAAATTAATACTAGCTTCGATTACTATGAAGAAATTTCATTTAATTTTTCATTTTAGAATTCGCAAAAGAAGCAAAATTGTATAAGTTTCAAGCCATCAAACGAATTGTTGTTATTTAAAAGTTAATTATTTCCTAACCTGTCATTTCTGTATAAATGTAACTTCTACTCTCAATCCTACCAATACAATGGGTTCTTATTCCATCTCGCGTAAACTAATAACTAGACCAGCATTGTTTATATGAACGTGAACTATTTTTTATAAATAAATTATTTAGACCAAAAACATTTATTTTCAATTCGGAAATCAAAATAAATCAGGAAAGGAATATTAGCTAGTTGTGGTGGGGGTACAAAAATATTCATAATTTAAAAATAGTTTCAATTTATTTTCCGGTCCCAGTTTTTTTCAATATAAATTAAACATGCAGTTTTTTTTAAACATAATAAGAAATTTTTATTCTAGAAAAAAAGATTGTTCGTGTCAAAAATGTATGTACCAGATTTTTATTGTACGTGCATAACTATTTTTTTCTCTAATTTAAAAACAATGTTAACTAATGAAACACGAATGAATTTTTAATTCTGGAAAAAAAATTATTTCTATTTGAATAAAAGAAAAATTTATTTATTTAAATAGATTGGAAGTTTTAAGTATGTAAAAAAAAACTGGAATTTTCTTTCAAGAACATGCTTAGGAATTTTCATAGACTTTTTTCTTTGAAGTAAAATTGTTATTAAATTAGAGTATTAGAAATGGTTTTCGTTCTTTCTAATTGTAGTTTGTATTCTGACGTTTTCAAACTATATAAAATGGTAGAAAGTTTTGTTATCGTAAATAAAGCTATTTTTAAACATCAGAAAAATGAAATCAAATTGCAACTCCAAATTATTTTCAAATTCCTTTCATATATCTATAAAATATATAACTCTTCATCCATTTTCAACAAATTCTATTTCATATTCGGTGGTTGCATGACAATGGAAATGTATTCGTATTGTGAATATTATATAATTATATATATATGAATAAAGTACTGAGTAAAGGTGAGATACATCTATTATACCGTATAATCCAAAAATCGATATGCCCATAAATTGATTAACAACATTTTAACAAAAAAAAAGCGCATTGAACATGTAATTCTTGTATTACAAAGTGGGAGACACCATTTTAATAATCTGTCGTTGTCGTTAGAGGAAAGATATTTATCGTTTAAAAATGTACTTTGTCTTACAGTACGGTGAGTATTGAGTTCGGAAAGAAGTATACAATGAGAAATAAGCCAAATAAGATTAAGATGCGACATTTAGGGGAAAATTTAAATAAAATCGGCACTGAAATGTTCCTATAAACTCCTAAACATTTTTTTCTCTTTCTAATGTAGCTGGCAAACACTTAGAAAGCTAGGTCTTGGATGCCTTAAGGCAAGAGCTGCACAGACGTTACTCACTTTGCATTACCCAGGGGGCGCGTGTAACTTGAAGATAAGCCACGGATGCGGAGTAACAATGCCCCCGCATTGGTCTACTATCATATTAGACCTGGACCCACAGTTTAAAATGGATTCCGAAACACTACACCGCCGGGACTCGAACCCGAAACCAGTGTGCTAGCCACTCGGCCATTCAGGCCCAACTCCTAAACATCATTGATAAGATTATTCAGATGATCTGTAGCTGATTACCGAACATTTGAAAGAAAATTTGGTTTAGTTTGTCACTCTACGGTCGTTTTTTGCAGACTTTAGGCTAGCTAGACCGGGACCTACAGTTTAGCGGGGATTCCGAATCACTCACAAACATCCATGCCACCGTCAAAGGCCAGAGCGCTAGTCAATTGGCCATCAGGCCGTTTGAACGAAGAAGAATACAGAAAAATTTGAAATTTCTACAGGAATTAAAAGAAACTGATACATTTAAGAGTTAATGCTACTGCGATTGTTGCTGAATTGGGCTGCCACGTATTTTTTATTTACTGTGATTCTATTTGTAGGATATTTATTGAATTACACTCACCTATAATTACAAATATGTGTTTTCAATTATTAAAAATTAAATAATAAATTTTTAATTTTTAAACTCGGGAATGATTTTGCTTTCTAGTTACACTTGGGAGAAGGCTTAGTGATATTCTCAAATTTGAGAAAGAAACGGTCAAATCATTTTAGTGAATATAAATTTGCTCATCAAGTGCATTTTTGAATTAAAGTAATTTTCTTAAATTTCTTAGTTCATATAGTTCTTCAATATTTCTTCTCCATTTATGTCATCCTGGCGGTGGTATGGATGTTTGTTAATGGTTCGGTATCCACGTTAAACTGTAGGTACCGGTCTAAATAGCGTAAAGTATACGCGGAAATGTCCATAGAGTGACAAATCAAACAAAAGCAAATCTACATCTATATCTATATCATCATTGCTTCTTAAATGTATTTGTAGAACGAAACATTTTATTTTTAAGTTTTTCTAAACCAACTTCATGGATATAATTTATAATTTGACAAAAAATTCAAACTCTTTATTGGGAGTTTCTTGGAAGCTTTAATACACCCTCCCACTGACACAAAACCCATTCTATTCTCAACAACCTCAGGAATGACATACTGGGTGTTTGCAATTTACTCTCTTCCTCACAAAGCTTAATGTGATTCGTTACTAAGAAGTGTATGGTAAAAAATTTAGAAAATAATGTTTTGACATTTATTCCATAGAATCTGAGATCTTTATTTTTATTTTTTTTATAAAAAGCATAAATTTTAAAAATATTAGTCATTTTATTTTTTTTTTATTTTCAGCTAATTTTAAATTTTAATGTTTGTATTATATTATTAACATCCAAATTTTCGCAGTCAAAGTTTCATGTAATAATATAAGTTTTATTTTGATAATTTTATAAAATTAAATCTAGGATAAATGAGATTATATAAAGAAGTTATATTTTTTATATGCTCTTATAATTTATTCATTCATGACGTGAAATGAAGTATAAGTCTAACAATCATTTAAAGTGGCTAATAAAAAAATAATAAATGTAAAGTGAAATAATTTTTTTTTTTTATATTCTAAATAAAGAAATTTAAATTCGACAATCTGATTAAATAGATTTGACAAAAACCATAAAATCTTATTTTAAAATCTAGAAAATATTAAAATATATGAAAAATAATTATTAAATACGTTGGACGCTGCTGCAAACTGAACAATTTTTCCAGATGAAAGGCTGATCTGCCATTCATTTTTTTTTTATTTTTGAAGGCATATATTTCTTAATACTACTTTATGACAACATCCTATATATTTCCTAATAAATATTTTATGACTACATTTCCACATTAAATGACTATATGGACATTTGACTACATAACAAGTGATTTATGATATTTGAAACTACTTTTGAGAATTAATTAGAAAATGCGATGAAAGACAGATGGATGATATCTTTAATAATAATGCGTGATAGCTTTAGATAATTGTTTTTCTTATTGAAAACAATATGTCTTTTATTGAGCTTAAAATATATTTTTTCACTTAAAGTTATTAATCTATGCACTGATGCATTGATTTTCCGCATAACAAATAACGAAAATGTAACTTTATTGTTGAACTGCCAAATTATATGGAAGAAAGCATTTTAATAACTAAAATCATTTAATTTCTTTTTTTTTTTTTGTACAGTTTTTAAATAAATTTTGACGTTCATGCTCTATTTATCATTATATTTGATTTAAAATGCTTAGAAAAAAAAATTAAAGTTCGACAATCTGGTTCGATAGATTTGACCGAAATTATAAAATCTTATTTTAAAATCTAGAAAATAAGTATTAAAATATATGTTAAAGTGTTAAATATAATAAGTGTTAAATAATAATATGTGTTAAATATATTGAAAGCTGCTGCAAATAGAGAAAACATTTTCCATAAGAAAGACTTATCTGCTTTGTTCATCTTTTTTATTCTTGGAGACATATATTTCCTAAGTATCAAGCATTTTATGACTGCATTTCCACATTACATGACTGCATGGGCTTTTTACTAAGTAGCAAGTGATTTGGGAAATTTGAAACTACTTTTGACAATTAATTGAAATTGCATGACAGTATGAGATATTTGTTTCATATTCTAATTATCTTATTGAAAAAAATATATGTCTTTTATCGAGCCTAAAATATATTTTCTTCATTCAAAGTTATCAACCTATGCACTGATGCATTGATTTCCCGCATAACAAATAACGAAAGTATAACTTTACTGTTGAATTGCCAAATTTGATATTCATGCTCTATTTATCATTATATTTCATTTATAATGTTTTTGACTATGTTACTCGTTTTCCTTGAGGTTCATGTCAATTGATCTGTTTGTTTATCCTGTTTACGTTCTAATTTTACATAAAAAAAGTTTAAAATCTATGATTTTAGTTTGATTAAAAAGAATTCAAAAATATATTTTCCTTTAAAATATAACAGTTTTTTTTTATAGTCCTACAAATATCACACTCTTAATCGATGAAAGCAAGGCAGTGATGAATCCAATTTATCCAATTCATTGAGTTTTTAAAACAACTTTCATATTTTTTTCTTTCTATCAGAAAAGAAATCCTTGTCAACGGAACTTCTATTAAAAAGTCCGCAAACTTACGAGATATCTTAAATCAGGGATGGCCAACCCGCGGGCGGTCAGATTTATCACACTTTTACAAAATATATTTATTTTATTATGACCAAAGGAGTGAAACCAATGTATTAAAAAAAAATACATTATGTGTGCATCCATAGATTCAAAAATTAACTATCGAAATTATGAGAACAAATTAATTTTGATTTTAAAATAATATTCTAACTAATATAGGACAGATATTGCCGGTTTTATGTATGAGTTTACAGTTATGAGTTCGCAGAATAATTAAATTATATTCTACGAACACATGATGGCGCGCATCTTGGAACATCTAATATAACAGGTTCTATATTTCACATTAAGTGATCTTAATGACGCAGTGACCATTCCTAGATTCGCACAGTTGATTGTTGATAGCAGAGCAAACCAGACTCTTAATTCAAGTTGTTACCTTTTGGGAGTTCAACTGTCACCTGCAAATAGGTTTTTTTTTTTTTTCGAAAATTAAATTGACAAAACACAAAACAGGCTCAAACATAACGGACGCAACACCAATTACGACGAGCAAATACCCAAATTGAAATTGATTCACAAAAGCTAATAAGTGAAAGAGTGGAGAAACAAATATCGCACTAGTAAAATAAATATTTTTAAAAATTTAATTTTTTTTTAATTTTGTTTTTATTTACATATTTTTATGTAAGAATAATAGTAAACATTTATTTTATTTACATTTTATTTATATATATATTATTTTACAAAATGTGGCCAACGGCCGTACCATGCTGAATATACCGGTTCTCGTTAGATCACCGCAGTCAAGCATCATTGGGCGCGGTCAGTACTTGGGTGGGTGACCACCTGGGAACACCGCGTGCCGTTGGCAAATTTGGGACCTGAATGGCCGCGAGTGTTTAGCGCTCTGGCGCTCGGTGCCACAGGTTTCGGGTTCGAATCCCGGCGGTGCCATGGATGTTTGTAGTGGTTCGGAATCCACTTTAAGCCATAGGTCCCGGTCTCCTATGACTGTAAGAGCGTCACGGAGCCAAAGTCAGGCTTCTACCTACGGGTGCTCCATCACAACAGAAGCTGCTTCCTTCCCCTTCAATCATGAGTACATATGGGCTCTTGGGCTTGGCCAGCCAAGTGGAATAAGAAACAACAACAACACAAAGTGTGTTTAGTGTCATTATTATTATATCATCTATGTTTATATGTAAGAATAATAGTAAACACAATAATAATAACTCATTAATTTTCAGTTTTTTACTCCAAAAAAATATTTATAGTGGGTCTAAATATAATATGGATATATATAATTTTATATGCGGCGAGCAGAGTTATGATGCATTTCCAAAGTGGCCCGCAAGATCATTTGGATTGGCCATCCCTGTGTTAAATGTTAACACTTAGTAAAAAATAATCCATTCTAAGACTGAATATTCTACTGATTTGATGGACATTCACATCATATGTAGGTCATGACAATGATGTTAACTGTCAAAAGTAATAGGACACGCCTCTCAGCGTTTTACCGATTTGAAAAATTTGAACGCTTTTATACAATTAAAGCGTTTTTCTGTCAAGTGCTTGTTTGGATAATGGGTAGCTTCACTGTTAGCATCCCAAAGGTTGTGAGTTCAAACTTCTGAGGGGTTTTTTTTACTTTTACATTTTAATTGACGGTGCTACACTGACAACAAAACTCAAAAATATAAAAATAAAATTAATATTTTTTATTAGAAATATACATATATCTTATTCTATTGTCTGAAGAAGCGTGCTTTTCTTTTAAAATATTACCTTTTTATTGTCGTCGAATGTTAAATTTTCCAAAAAAGCATGCTGCTGTTGTTACATATGAAACTCATTCTATTATTGGAACTCATTCCAGACAAATTTGGCCACTTACTGCGGACACAGAAAGAACTTATAAATAAATCAAAATTACAAAGGGAAACCATAAGACATTCTTAACAAAACCGACCAAATGAAATTAAAGCAATTAAAAAAAACGGTAAATGTTCTAAGGCCAAAATTTAAAAAGTTAGAAGCACCCTAATAAAGGATTGTGTGATCAGGACATGTTTTCTCTGTCCCTCCAGTGAAAGAGTACACAGTTCCGTTGTATAAGTTAAAAGAAAAACATCTCCTGTCTCGAAATCTACCAGTAAGAAGACGGTCTTGGCCCCCAATGGGGCTTTTGAGCCAATGAAGAAGAAGATGATGAATTTTATGAAATTGGCATCAACGAAAACACATGGAGTAAAATGCAGTTGTTCAATTAAAGCCAAGTTGTTAATCGAATAATCTAGAATCTTGATTGAACGGTGTAGACAAGAACATAGTTAATGGAAAACAATGCCTATATTATAATTTTTGTAAGTTATTTTAATATTCCACGCGACTATTCAGTTAGATTAATGTTCTTATGCTCTTTTAACATCTTAAATAACTTCTACTTCATGAATTGGCAATAGCTAATGAAGCCATTGTTCTTGTAATATTATATGCTAGAGTCCAGGGCCTGAATGGCCGAGTGGCTAGCGCTCGGTACCACAGGTTTCGGGTGCGAGTCCCGGCGGTGTCATGGATGTTTGTAGTGGTTCGGAATCCACTTTAAACCGTAGGTCCCGGTCGAATAGGATCGTAGAGCGTTGCGGGGGCATTGTTACTCGGCGTCCGTGGCTTATCTTCAAGTTACACGCTCTCCCTGGTTAATGCAAAGTGAGTAACGTTTGTGCAGAGCTTGCCTTAAGGCATTCAAGACCAAGTTCCTAAGAGTGTTTGCCATCTGCATTAGAAGAAGAAAAAAAATATGCTAGAGTCCAGTCCTGAGCAAACAAGCAGATGGGCCTTATTTATTTTATCTGCCTTACATAAAACACATTTATCAGAGTTAACATTCCCAATTTTGGTCAAATGTTCGTCTAGGCCAGGGGTCTCCAAACTTTTTCGGTCGCGGGCCAAAAATTGAAAAAAAAAAAAGGTTGGCGGGCCAAGAAATATTTTGCTAAAATTTTAAAAACAATATACAAGTATTTCAATTTAAATATGTTAATGAGCAGAATGAAATCAAGATTTCATTTAAAAAAAATTCCTTATAGGAGGTTCGAAGTGAGAACCTCACTATAAGGAATCACAAATGATCATCTGTCAGTTTACTTCTGAAATAATTCTTTCCAAGATTCATAGTTGAAAACACTTGTTATCAGATGAAGCAAACACAGCACTGATTTTCTGGCCGTGAGATATTGAATTTGGGAAACCTACTTTCGATATTGATTTGTAAAACTCTAACTTTGGCATATTTAGAAACAACTGCTTGAGATGATTGTTAGAATGTTAACTCAATTAATGCAACTTGCAAATCCTTTCCGATTGAAAGCTGTCTGTGCTTGCTATTTCCGTCTATTTATGTTTTGTAGAACAAAAATAGAGAAAGTAAAAAGATCATCAGTCCTTTGAAAAAAGGAAGAAAAAAAAATAATATTTAATCTAAGTAGAAAAGGAGATGGATATATAATGTATAAATATATATTTCTTCCGCGGGCCGGATAGAATCTTTGGCCCGCGGGCCGTAGTTTGGAGACCCCTGGTCTAGGCCTCTTTGTCAGTTTTTCTACTAAATGTTTTCCAATCATCCCAGACTTTTCATTTGGTGTTAGATAATAATTCACTAATATACGGCGACATAAATTTGTCACGTATAGTTCTCCTAAAAGAGTTAAGAAGGATAGGGCACTTCTGGAACTTCATCTGTTCCTTTTTTTGCCAGTAGATCTGCCCTTTCGTTTCCATACATTCCAACATGGGATGAAATTCACTGGGAAATGATGTATTTACCATTTTCATTAAGGAAGTTGATATCTTGTTCTATTTTGGTTTTTTCTATGATATTTGCCTTTATGATTATCAGAACATCAACATCCACCTGTACACAAATCTTTTAATTTCTTGAAATGTAGCTCCTGACAGGCCACCAACATTCCACTGTAGTATAACAGGTGGACTGAAAAGTTCATAGGCTGACACATAGATGGCACAACTATTATTAAATCCATACAATCTTTAGTTAGCCTAACCTGAAAGACACGTGTATAAATTTGACAGCTGTTACACTATTAGTATGTGAATTATAGCATCTTTAGTGTTCATCACGTGCAGTCCACTCGGCTAACTGTCGATTAGACTCCGGTGTGAAATGATGAAGCCATGTTTCATCCACTGTCACATATCGACGCAAAAATTTGGATTTATTGAGATTGAACAGATCCAAACACTGTTTAGAATCATCAATTCGTTGTTGTTTTTGGTCGATTGAGAGCTCTGCGCGGCACCCACTTTGAACAGAGCTTTAGCATATCCAAATATTCATACACGATTTGTCCAACACGTTTCTTTGATATCTTTAGGTCTCAGCTATCTCAATCAACTTCACTTTACGGTTATCAGAAATTATTTTGTGGACTTTTTTGATGTTTTCGGCGGTAACAGCCTCTTTGGGGCCTCCACTGCGTGCATCATCCTCGGTGTTCATTTCGCCTCGTTTAAATTTAGCAAACCACTTCTCTACGGTTGATTTTCCTGGTGCAAAGTCCGAATAATGTTTATCAAACCAAGCCTTGGCTTCAATAGCATTTTTTTCCGCCAAAAAGTAATGTTTTAATTAACACACGAAATTCCTTTTTATCCATTTTTTCAAACTGACAAAAATTGCTTCACTAAAAATGCTATACCTCACATGTTAATAGTGCAACAGCTGTCAAATTTATACACGTGTCTTTTGAAGGTTAAGGCTAACTAAAAATAATATGGATTTAATACTAGTAGCGCAATCTATGTGTCAGCCTACGAACATGTCAGCCCAACTGTTATTCATTTTAAAGTTCGGATGAGGCATAATCATTTTTCCGGGGCAAGTAGCCATAGCCTCTGGCCGTTACTCATTTAGCATCACCTAGAAGGCACGTGTGTCTTAAGGACGCCATAAAACATTAAAATTTTTTTAGAAATTTCCGATGTATTAATTGAATATAAAAAAAAATGAAAATGTATTTTTGAAATTGCAGGGAAAGAAAATATGCGATTTATTCAATGGATATTTTTGTTTTGAGTTTATGATTAATCTTAATTAAACGGGATAATGTTTAATTCTCAAATTAATGTGTTGAAGTGGGCGAAAATATTGCAAGAGCCAGGTTATATCCATAATGAAAACTATCACCATATTTTACGGTATATAGAAAATTTTCTGAATTTAGAATTTATGTATTAACAGACTTTTAAATGCATCGACATTAAAATATACTTTCTTAAATTTATAAAAATCGTTAATTTTTTTTTTTTCATTGAAAATGCATGCTTATCAATTTTTCCATTCAACTTGGATTCCTTAACTTTAAAATTCCAAAATTCTTCGCAAGTAAACTATTTCCAAAAAAAAATTATTAATCATCTTTAATGGAGTTAATCTATCTTTAATTTGTTTTAATTGATCTTTAATTAACTTTTAGATGAGCCTTTTTTTGTTTAGATCGAGTTTTCCGTACCTGTTTCAAATAAATTTTTCTGTTCTTGTAAGATGGATTAATTTTATATTTCAACAGTTATAATTATGTATAGTTATCCAGAAGCACTTGTGTATGAAAAACAAAATCAGTTAACCGAGAAAAGTTAAGGTTTAACAAAACTTTTCATAAGATCGAATAAAAGAATTATATAAATAACTGGTGTAAAAGTATGCTTCTAGTAGAAAATACTTATTGATACATGTAATGATGAATATAATGTAAAAATTTAAAGAAAATCTAGTAACTAAATTCGCAACCTTCGCTAACCACGATATCATGAAATCGCTTGGCAGCAGCGAATACCAATAATATAAAAGTGTTTAAATTTTTCAAACTCGATTTTTTTGAAAAATTGAAATGTGGTTCCTACTAATTAGGCCGATCAGCATATTTGACATGACCTATAAATGTTATGAATTTCAATTAAATCAGTGACAGATATTATATATAAGACTTAAACCCAGACTTTATTAAGATAACTAGAAATCATCAATCTTTGAACGGTAAACACAGGAATTCCACATTTTACCTATACCTTGAAACCACATTTCCACATTACACATTCACCTATACCACATTTATTCTATACCTTGTGCTATATGGCCTCCTACTAGTTAAAAAGATAAAGAAAAAAATAATATAAAATTAAAATTGAAAAAAATAAGCTTTCAGTTACAGAATTACAGGAATCCAAAGAGTTTTATTTTCGAAAAAATATGATATGATACTACATAACTAACATCAGCATATATATATATTGGTTTCTAAAAGTGTTCACACACTTTAAAATTTGTAGAAACTCATTGTAGCGTGGAAAAGAATTCGAATACAAAGTCCAATATTTTTTATAGTATCACCAGGCGATTCTGAATAAATCCAAATTTTTTTAAAAAAAATATTAACTCATTTGCTTTTTATTAAAAAGAAAATTCAAAAAAAAGAAAAGTCCTCAACAAAAGTGACAGTACTCCTCATTTACGTATAAATTCATATCGTCTGTTTGTTCCCCCCCCCTCCCCTTTTTTCTAACCCTTTTTTTTTTTTTTTTTTGACTACATTTGAAAAATTGCTTGACTATAATATCTGTTTGCTAAATTTGTTCTATTACACTACTGGCCATTAATATTGCTACACCAGGAAGAAATGCAGATAACAGAACGATATTTATTGGACAAATATATTATACTGGAAATAACAAGTGATTGAATTTTCAAGAAATTTGGGTGCATACAGTCTGAGAAATCAGTACCCAGAACAACCACCTCTGCCAATAATAACAGCACTTATACGCTGGGCGTTGAGTCAAACAGAGATTGAATGGCATGTACGGCTACAGATGCCCATGCAGCTTCAACACGATGCCACATCTCATCAACCGTAGGGACTGGCGTATGGTGACGAGCCAGTCTCTCGTTAACCGTGGACCAGACGTTCTCTATTGGCGAGAGATCTGGTGAACGTGCAGGACAGGGCAACAGCCCAACATATTCCGTATCAAGGAAGTTCGGTACAATACCGGCAAACATGCAATCATGCGTTATCCTGCTAAAACGTAGGGTTTCACGTGGGGTTGCTTGTACGTATTTCGGCTTCTTACACGAGGCATCACAACAACTTTTCACCAGGCAACAAAGTTCAAATGTAGTTTGTGTATGAGAAACCGACAGAACACTTTCCTCATTTAAACACATTGTAGGTGACACTACCGGCGCCTGCTTTGTCTGAATGCGCTGAAAAGCTAATCATTTGCGTATCACGGTACCTTCTTCCTGTCGTTTAAATTTCCCGTCTGTAGCATGTCGCCTTCTTGGTGTAGCAATTTTAATGGCCAGTAGTGTATATAAAAACGACTCGTATTGGAAAAGAAACAACGAACATCATTCGAAAATTGATTATTTTTGTCATAGTAGTGGTAAATCAGTTCAGAATATCGTGAAATTACTTAATTACTCACTTTCCCCTTCCAGTATGTAATAAAGCACTTTAAAGAATGAAATCAGTTCGAAAATAGATAAGTATAGATGGCAAGCTTAATTCGACGTGATGAGAGATTTATACACTATGTGGTAGAAAGTGACGGGACACGACACTATAACGACATAAACCCATATTGATTAAAATTAATAGGAGGTAGGGCCTCCTTTGGCTGCGATCACAGCTGCAACCCTTCTGGGCATGCTTTCTACTAAATTAGCCATAGTGGCAAGAGGAATTTCCTTCCAAATGTTTAACAGAAAGTTCCATAGTTCAGGCTTGCTTTTGGGGAGTGGGGTGCAAGCCCTCAACCGACGGTCCAATTCGTCCCAGAGATGTTCAATTGGGTTAAGATCAGGACTCTACGCCGGCCACTCCATGCGTTTAACGTTGTTGTTCACATACCAATCAAGAGTCCTCCTTGCAACATGACATGTTGCGTTGTCGTCTTGATACGAGCAATCATCCATACCGTACGTTTCCCACAAGGTAGAAAGGGCATGATTGTCGAGAATATCACAGTATCTATCGGCATTCATCGCACTATCAACCTTCACCAGTGGGCCAGCCCCATACCAGGAGAAACAGGCCCATACCATCAATCCTCCTCCACCAAACATTACAGTTGGGACGGCACACTCGGGCAAAAGGCGTTCTCCTGGTAAACGTCATACCCAAACACGTCCATCGGAATGGAAAAGGGTAAATCGTGACTCGTCACTCCAAAGGACGCGTTTCCAGTCATCCAGAGTCCAAGTACGGTGGTCTTTGGTCCATCGAAGGCGCGCTTTCTTGTTGGTTTTCGTAATCAAAGGCTTATGGGCCGCCGAACGTCCAGTGTAACCTAACTTATGGGCCTCGATACGAAGAGTCTTGGTCGAAACGGCCACACCTGTGATTTGTCTAAACTCATTAGCGATGTTATCCATGCATGTTTGACGGTTACTTCAAATCTCCCTGCCGAGCACCCGCCGGTCCCTGCTGGTGAGAACTGTAGGTCGTCTACTTCGGAGTTTGTTCTGACAGTGTCCCTCAGTCTTGTAGCGACCACACAACACGTGCTACAGTTGATTTTGAGCAATTGCGGAGACGGGATATCTCCCTAATTGACACCTGGGAAAGATGCAATCCAACCAACACATCTTTCTCGAACTCAGACATCTTGACAAAAAACAACTCTAGTCGATTCCACAGAGTATTTATAGGATATGGCTGACACGTGATACCTATTATTGCGCATGTGTCAGCTGCATTGTCGACTTTTGTACTTGTCGTGGGGTGTCCCGTCGCTTTCTTCCAGATAGCGTAGTTAGAAAATTTATGAAAAATCCACTGCTGTGCAAATAAGTGCTGTAAAAATTTCTACAGAATTTACTGAACAATTTCGTCTAAAAATCTGTTCGAAGAATTCTCAGATCAGTAGGATTACGTCGCCAAATAAATGTAAGATGAGCACTAAGTATTCAGCCACGTACACGAAATTAAAATCGTAAGCTTTTCTTCACGAAATCTATGATAAATACCACTGTGCACAAAGAGTATGATCAATTTTCAATTTAAAATTCTCAGTGCTTATGGAATTTCAATTTTTTTTTTTTAATACGCTTTTATTAGCTTCACCTGTATGTTTGTATGTATGCATGTAACTGACTTTTTCCCCTGAGATCTGTTTCTCCCCATATACACTATTTAAGCTGCAAAGAAACATTTACAGGCATCTTTCAGAAAGAAAACAGTTGATTCTTTTTAATAAGCTATTATATTAGTTTTACCTGTATGTTTGTTTGTTTGTAACTGACTCTTCGGGCTCGATTTTGCCCTACTTTAAGCGATGGCCTTTGTTTTACTCACAATTACATTATTGTAAGAACTATAGTTCCACTCTTCCATACCGGGACCTCATTTAAATATTGTAGTTTAAAAACACTAAAAAACATGCTTTTAGAGTTAATCAAACTGAAAAGTAAAAAATAAATTAATAGTTTAAAAAAAAAAAAAACACGCTTTTAGAGTTAATCAAATTAAAAAGTAAAAAATAAATTAACAGTTTAAAAAAATTGAAAAAACACGCTTTTAGAGTTAATCAAATTAAAAAGTAAAAAACAATTGTTAACATAAGAATAAAATGACTGACGAGAAAATGAATGTCACTGTTCTAAAAGCGTGGGGTGCTCGATATCAATCATTAAAACATTTTTCACTAGTTTCATTCCGAAATGCACAGTTAATTTAAAAATGTCATACAAAGCACCCCACACTTTTAGAACAGTGACATTCATTTTCTCGTCAGTCATTTTATTCTTATGTTAACAATTGTTTTTTACTTTTTAATTTGATTAACTCTAAAAGCGTGTTTTTTCAATTTTTTTAAACTGTTAATTTATTTTTTACTTTTTAATTTGATTAACTCTAAAAGCGTGTTTTTTCAATTTTTTTAAACTGTTAATTTATTTAGGTTGCTGGCACTGTCCTGGACAATATTCATTAGTGTTTGAGTTAAGCTTGGCTTTGTGAGACGCTAAAACTGATTCCGGCGATTTTTGAAATGTCTGAATTCATCGAGCAAAGAACTTGCATTCAATTTTGTTTGCGAAAACGTATAGAATGTTGCAGAAGGCATTCGGTGAGCATTCCTATGTCGGAAAGAAATGTTTAGAAGTGATATAAACAAGTCAAAAATGGCAGAGAACTCGTTGAAAAAGAAGAG
The DNA here is from genome assembly GCA_021605075.1 of Caerostris darwini. NCBI lineage: Eukaryota > Metazoa > Arthropoda > Arachnida > Araneae > Araneidae > Caerostris > Caerostris darwini. Next base: position 120,958 of record BPLQ01012960.1, on the reverse strand, counting down.
CCCTCTGGTCGAGCATCAACCTCAACCGGCGAAGCTCACGACCAAAAAATTATAGATTTGGTGATTGCAAACCGTTGATTTACAATAAGAGACCTTGCTGATGAAGTTGGAATTTCAAAAGGATCTTAAAAGTTCCAACCAACGTATTCACACCTTGTGACTTCTGGCTATTCTCTAAACTCAAAATACTATTCAGGGGACTTAGGTTTGAGTCGATCGAAGAGATTCAAAGTGAATCGCCGCACGCTTTGAAGGCCTTCCCCGCCGATGACTTTTTAGCATGCATTGAGGATTGGAAAAAACGTTGGCATAAGTGCACTGTGTCCGGAGGGGATTACTAAATTTGAGGAATGAAATAAATTTGGAAGAATAAATAAAGAATTTTTGAAAAAAAAAATAATAATAATTAGTCTTACTTTTTGGGCACAGTAGTATGGAGAAGAAAAAAAAGGAAGGGATTAATCCCGAAAATTTACTGAAACGTTATACTATGTTGGTGGAGATGATCTTGTATGGAGGTACATCTTAACATCAGAAATAGATAGTTTGATATTTATTAACTAATGGCCTAGTAATTCATGCTCTTTAATTAAATGTTTTAAAAATAACTTAAAGTAATCAGCTCACAACTGGGGGAATTAGGAAAAGTTTTATTTATTTATTTTTTACTTTTACAAGTTACTAATCTTCTCACATTCGCCACCAGTATCGCTATAATTGTCCACAAGTCCTGAAAACAGGTCTAATTTGAAGAGAACTAAAGGGCAGAGTATAGAGATATGACATTAAAACAAAAAACAGGTAAGAATAACTAAAAGAGTAATGTTTTCAAAACTAAGATCGATGTAAAAATTACAAAAAATCGTACAAAATAACAGGTGGGTTGAAAAGTACGCAGGCTGACACATAGATGCCACTACTAGTATTAAATCCATATGACTTTTAGTTAGCCCTAACCTTCAAAAGACACGTGCATAAATTTGACAGCTGTTGCACTATTAGTATGTGAGTTACAGCATTTTTAGTGAAGTTATAACTTTTTTAGTGTTCATCACGTGCAATCCACTCGTCTGACTGTCGATTGGACTCCGGTGTGAAATGATGGAGCCATGTTTCATCCATTGTCACGTATCGACGCAAAAATTCGGGTTTATTACGATTGAACAGCTCCAAACACTGCTTAGAATCATCAATTCGTTGTTGTTTTGGGTCGATTGTGAGCTCGCGCGGCACCCACTTTGAACAGAGCTTTTGCATATCCAAATATTCATTCACGATATGTCCAACACGTTCCTTTTGATATCTTTAGGGTCTCAGCTATCTCAAGCAATTTCACTTTACGGTTATCAGAAATTATTTTGTGCACTTTTTTGATGTTTTCGTCGGTAACAGCCTCTTTGGGGCATCCACTGCGTGCATCGTCCTCGGTGCTCATTTCGCCTCGTTTAAATTTCACAAACCACGTCTCCACGGTTGATTTTCCTGGTGCAAAGTCTGAATAATGTTTATCAAGCCAAGCCTTGGCTTCAATAGTATTTTTTTTTCTCCAAAAAGCAATATTTTATGAACACACGAAATTCCTTTTTATTCATTTTTTCAAACTAACAAAAGTTGCTTCACTAAAAATGCTATATCTCACATACTAATAGTGCAACAGCTGTCAAATTTATACACGTGTCTTTTGAAGGTTAGGGCTAACGAAAAATCATATGGATTTAATACAATATTTACAAATATCTAGAAATTTTCTTAAGTGTGTGAAACTTTTAGTTACATTTTCATTACTTTTTGATTACTAATTTAAAAAAAAAACATGAACTTACTGCAGAGGAAAATTGAGATGCACTTTATAAAAATTTAAATTTTGATTGGCCGCAATTATTTTCATTCACCCAAAATATAGAAACATGATAGTAAAAAAAGAATTAATTCCATTTTTTTTAAAATTTATCTCTTTCACAGAGTTTTCAAAAAATTATTTAATTATAGTTTTTCCAATTCTAAATTGTTGTTATCTTAGAAATTTTAAAATATAATTTATCTTTATTTAATTTTTTTTCATTAATTACTTTATTTTATAATGAATTTGTAATGCTAAATGTTAAAAGCGAGTGCTCTTTATCATTTTCCAACGGGCAATGAAATAATACCATTATCATTTTTATATTGCCCTATAATTATTTTTAAAAACATTTTTTTTTCTTTCTAATGCAGTTGGCTTAGACAGCTTGGTCGCCTTAAGGCAAACGCTGCACAGACGTTACTCACTTTACCCAGGGGGCGCATGTAACTTGAAGATAAGCCACGGACGGGGAGTAACAATGCCTCCGCAACGCTCCTATTAGGACCAGGACCTACGGTTTAAAGTGGATTCCGAACCACTACAAACACCCATGGCACCGCCGGGATTCGAACCCGTTACCTGTGGTACCGAGTGCCAGAGCGCTAGCCACTCGGCCATCAGGCCCAATTTTTAAAAACATTGCAAACCCTTATTTTGAGCTTCCAAGCATTTATGGAAATGTGAATTATATAAACTTCTTTTTTAAATTGAATTAACTTAAAATTTAAATCCAAATAATAATATTCAATTTCTAGATTTGTTATTCAATATGGGATTGAATACATAATGAATGCTCGTCACATTTGACAGTTGTTTAAATATATATAAAAACGGTTTTTTCGTCACTGTGAACCGATACACTACCTGTAGGGATTGCAATACCGATATACCGGGATACCAAATACCAGTATTTTGAGCCATTTGTACCATTTTTTAATACCGGTATTCACAAGTTTCAATACCTTTTTTTCGGTATTTACTAGAAATTTAGAATTCTTATCTGAAAACTAGAAATTCTTATATGTGAAAACAAAGTTATAGTTGTGAAGAAAGTGTGTAATATTTCGATATTACTCATACTTTAGAATTCAAAATATTTTTCAGATTTATTATATATATATATATATATATATTTATTCATAAATAATAACGAATAAGAATATCTTTAAAGAACAAAAAAAAAATCAGTTGATAATACTTCGGTTTGGTTTCATTATTTATATGATGAAAAGAATACGGTGACACAATGTAAAAAATGTTCAAGAGTTATTAAAGTGAATGCAGAAAGTACAAGCGGGCTCCATACACATTTAAAAACGAAATATGATACAAATTTGTTAAAGCAGAAAGAATCTAATTGCGATGAAGGTACAAACTAAGTAATTATTTATATACTGTTATAATTTATAAGTTAAAATTTTTTTTGTGATATTTACATTCTCTAATAAAACTGGCAAAAAACCAAAAAAACACCTGGCTTTTTTTTCTTTTTTTAAAATTTCTACTACCGGAATTAAAACCGGGTATCCAGGTATTAAGATCTAAAAAATACCGAATACCGGTATTGAACTTTTTGGTCCGATATTGCAATCCCTAACTACCTGTGTAATCAGTACACAACGACTAAGAAATCGTTTTAAGGTACTTGATCCCAAAGAAAATGTATATACTTACAAAATGAAAAGCAAATTGTTAAGATAGACAAAAAAAATTGATAACTAAAAATGTTATTAAAGGTATCTGTTTAAAGAAGGGAAATATTAGAAAAAAGGTGAGTTTGTTTGATATACATTGTAAAAAGATAAATGTGGCCCAGTTTTCATAATAGTTTGGTTTAAAGAGCTTATTCATAAATAAAATAAGTATTGTAAATTGTTTGGTAATTATAATTACGAGAATAATTAAATTATATGAAATTTAAATATAAAACATATGTATATATTTAAATATATATTATATGATTTTATTTATTTAAAATTAAATTAAATTATATTTCATTTTAAAAGTGGAAGAGGTTGAAAAAGGTTTAACAGGATATAAATGGCCTTTGAAGTAATATATGAGAAAAATAAATGATTTTTAAAATGTAAATTAGATTTAAAACATTTTCTTTTGTTAGAATTTCATTTTATTTATATTTATTTATGCTTAATTTACAGAACATGGTTTATGTTCTCATCTAATACTTTTAAAACGCTTATTAAATATTAAAACATAAATTAGTTTTAAAATATAATGACTAACTAATTTAAACTAATTAGTTAATAATTAAAATTTCGCGACTTATGTGAATTATAGTTAATAATTATGTTATTCATGCCTAACATAATGTTTTATTAATCTACAATTTATGTGACAATTTCTTCCATTGTTGTAAATGTATAAAACTTATATTATATATACTTTTATTTAAAAAAATTTTAAATTATATTTATTGACAACGAACGGTTTCAGGGATGAAATTTGGGGAGAATTTTTACACTAAGGATTTATCAAAAAGACTTTCCAGCATATAGATTTACTTTGTTCATACCCGGGTGAGACACGGAATTAACTACCAGGCATTTTGGTCTCTGTATCAAGACCTATTCTTAATAAAGTATTAAATTAATAACTATTATGAAATTATGTCTCATAATTGGAATTATGCAACCTAGTTCTTGATTCGTATATTGCTTTTCCATAAAAGATGTCACATAAATACATTCATTTAAGAAAACATCTATATGGTATTACGTGATACCACATTAAAAAAAATTCAGATTTATGAGTAGTCACTCTTAATACATTTTCTTTGTAGACTTAGTAGAAATTCAGTGCCTGTATGGTTTTTTTTACTTGTATTTATATATTTATTTATTTTTTTTTTCAATAGAAAAAAAAGTTCGATATAATTTTTCCCATGTTTGACATAAAATGTTAAAAATAAATTACTTCAAAAATAAATAAAATTTGAAAAAATAATAATTTCTATGAAGATATCACAAGTTTATATTAAGAATATGAATGTCCTTCAAGTATTGAATTTTCTGTTTTAAATCGAACGGGAAAAAATTCAAATAAAATTTCATGTAAATCGAACTAGCCATTAATATATGTATTCATAAATCAAATTCAGATATTTACAATTTAACATCAAGTTGTTTAGCTGCTAAATAATTTTTCTTCTGTCTAATACAGCTGGCAAATCCTTAAACAGTTATATTTACGCCATACGCAAGGGCTGCAATGACGTTACTCGCTTAGAACTGCCCAGGGAGTGCTGGGTATCTTGAAGATAAGCTACGGACGCGGAGTAACACTATCCCCGAAACGCTCTATGATTATATTAGACAGGATCTACGGTTTAAAATGGATTCCGAATCATTACAAACATCCATGGCACCGCCGCGACTCTAATTCGAAACTTGCGGTACCGAGCGCTAGCCACTTGGCCATCAGACCCCTAGATTTGCAATGTAATTAATATATTTAAATTAAAGATTTTTTGGTTGGGTACCAGGTAATTTAAATAATAATTTTTTTTCTAATGCAGCTGGCAAACACAGACATGGACGTCTTGGATGCCTTAAGGCAAGAGCTGCACAGACGTTACTCACTTTGCATTACCCAGGGTGCGCGTGTAACTTGATGGTAAGCCACGGACGTGGAGTAACAATGCCCCCGCAGCGCTCTACGATTCTATTAGGACCGGGACCCACGGTTTAAAGTGGATTGCGAACCACTACAACACCCATGGGCAAAGCCGGGATTTGAACCCAATACCTGTGGTACCAAACGCCAGAGCACTATCACACTCGGCCATTCAGGCCCCATTTAAATAATAATACATCGCCATATATATATCAACAATAGGATTTGGCAAACGGCTAGAGAAATAATTCGAATTATGTAAGTGACTTGAAAATTTATACCTATAAAATGTTTTAAATAAAAGTATTAAATAGGAATAAGTTTTACTAATTTATTTGGATTTAATTTAACTAATTAATTAACTCTCCGTAACTAGGTCATGTTGGACCATGGCCGTCTGCTAAACAGATTCCAAATAGGAGGTAGGATTAAAATAGATATAGATATAGAATAGATTAAATTTAATATAATTATTTTTTTTTACTTTTATTACTCAATTGCTTTTAAGAAGTGGTCCAGGAAATATTTTTGTTTCTCTTTCTTTCAGAAGAGAGTAGCCAAGTAGTCAGAGCAGTTTGTAACAACTCCATTAATTTATTATAACAAGATCTGGTCAACCAGAAAAGTAAATCAGAAATAAAATGAAGATATTATTGTATATGAGATGAAAATATGTAAATAGAGTATTATATACAATAGAAATTTTAAAATGTTTGAATTAGATTAATGATATAATTTTAGTTCTATTAATATGTTCTATTTTATCCCATTAATATTCCTAAAAATCGAGCACGATAGATTTGATTTTATAATATTAACAAATAATAGAAAAAGAATTACCATCAGCATATAGATCAGGAATAGATAAGTAAGTCAATTGCAATGCCGGTTGAAAGTGATTGTATAACGATTTTTTTTTTTTTTGTCTGAAGTTGATATTGATGTGTAGCATAACAAAATTTATTCAATACTTTTAATTAAAGGTGTATTTGTTAAAGGAAATCTAAGGCACTTGTTGTACAATGCATATGTTCCAAATTAAAGTAGATTTGAATGTGAAACGAATTATAATTAAAATTTATATTTTTCCTATAGGAAATTTATGCTTCAATTTAAATTGTGTTTCTGCATTTTACAGTTTTTAAGAGAGGATTTTGAAGAATTTTGTTGTTATAAACACCCAAAAAATATATTTATTTTACAGTTATTTTGCAATTTAATTATTTTACAGTTATTCGACCCTTTTAATTAAAGGTGCATTTGTTAAAGAAAATCTAAGGCACGCATTGTGCAATACATATTTTCCAAATTAAAGTAGATTTAAAATGTGAAACAAATTACAATTAAAATTTCTGTTTTCTTTATAGGAAATTTAAGCTTCAATTAAATTTATGTTTCTGCAATTTACAATCTTTTAAGAGAGCATTTTAAAGAATGCTGTTGTTATAAACACCAAAATGTATATGTACTACATATTTATGAAAATCAGCAATTAAATATTAAGGTTAATAAAATTAAAATGTTATGCCTTACGTATAGATTCGCATATAGAAAATTATTTGTCTTTTTGGCATGTATAATCCAATGGAATGTAGAAGCAAAAATGCAATTCCCATTTATAAAAGTTACGCTTTTTTTAAATACACCTCTATAACTTATTTCAGTTATATATATTAAAATATTTTCATTTAAACAGATACAGACATTAAAGAGATTTCATTTATCATCTGATACTTAAAGTTAAAGAATACTGAAAATTTAAAAAAAATTATATCGAAAGACGATTTTAAATTTTCCCTGCTTGAAATCGATTCCCTATTTGATACTTGATTTTCCCTACTTGATATAAAAAAAGTCTCAAAATAAAATGAGACTTTTCTGAGCTATAAAAGCTGTATTTTTTATCTTTTAAAAATACACTGAATCAAAGTTTTACTAGAATTAATTAACTAATAATTTATTGACAAAGTTATCCGTATAAAAATTTTGATTTTCTTAATCTTCCTCCTAGTTTTCTATTTATATCCTAGGTAACGTTATCGTAACTGCAGATGTTTTAAATTATGAAAATTAATTATGGAATTTATTAAAATCTTATTAAAAAATAACATATAAATAGAGACGTTTTTGAGGATTATAATGAAAGATACAAGTTTCGTGAATAAAAATGTGTTAAATGTCTATTCAATATAATTATTGAATGACCTACATTGATGTTTGAATTTATAAAATGTTTGTACTAATGTAATACAAACGCTTAAATATTGTTTAATTTATTACAGTGTCCAAAAAGTAACACCAATTTTCAATTTAAAATTCCCGGGACTTATAGAATTTCAACTTTTTTTTTCTTTGTTAGGTTGCTGGCACTGTCCTTGACATCTGTGTGAAATATTCAAAATTTTCATTAGTGTTTGAATTACGCCTGGCTTTGTGAGACGCTAAAATTGATTCCGGCGATTTTTGAAATGTCTGAATTCAATAAGCAAAAAGAACTCGCATTCAATTTTGTTTGCGGAAACGTGTAGAATGTTGCTGAAGACATTCGGTGAGCATTGCTGTATTGTATATAATTTTGCAGTAGGCATTAGGTGAGCATTCCTATATCGAAAAGAAATGTTTAGAAGTGGTATGAACAGTTCAAAGATGGAAGAGAACGCGTTGAAGACGAAGAGCATTCTCGTCGACCATCAACCTCAACCGACGAAGCTCACGACCAAAAAATTAAAGATTTGGTGCTTGCAAACAGTCTACAATTACAATTAGAGACCTTGCTGATAATGTTGAAATTTCGGATCGGTCAATTCCATTTTGGGCCTCAAACGCGTCAAATCTCGATTGGTACCGAAAACACTGAATGCGCCAGCTTGCATTAATTCTTCGCGATGTTTTCGCCAAAAATGAAACCCATATCGCTCAACAACCCCCGTATTCCCACCGTGCGACTTCTGGTTATTCCCTAAGCTCATAAGACGACTCTGGGGACGTCGTTTTCAGTCGATTGAAGAGATTCAATGTGAATCGGCGAGTGCTATAAAGGCCATCCCGTCCAATGACTTTTTAGCATGCATTGAAGATTGGAAAAAACGTTGGTATGAGTGCATTGTGTCCGGAGGAGATTATTTTGAATGCGATGAAATAAACTTGGAAGAATAAATAAAGAATTTTTGAAAAAAACTAATTGGTCTTACTTTTTGGGCACAGTAGTATGTAATATTAATATATATATGCAATGTTTATATTTATAAAACTACTTTATAATTGAAGAAATGTTTATTACGACTGATAAAAAAACGAGAATTTAAATTAAATTTAATAATCCTAAAAAGTAATCCAAACCCGGAAACATGGATTGATGTTGATAGAAAAGACTGAATGAGTACTCAAGTATCAATACTTTTTCGACACGAGATTTTTTTTTATTCTGTGTGTGTTCAATTCTCAATGTTAATGATCCAAAACTTTACCCGTAACTGTCCATTCATCCGATAAAAAACATAACAAATTCGTTATAGAGTAATTATGTATTATTAATAATATTTTTAAAAAGTCCTCCAAACACTGAGATGGACAATACTGGGTAATCATACTAAACGATTTATTTCGATGCGTGTCAATGAAAAAAAAAAAAGATAATGCAGCTATCATGAGTATAACAAAATAAATGTCCGGTTGATGATAAATGCTCCAGTGATTTGAACAAAAGACATAACAAGAGTCACTGGAGCGCAACGAAGTGTCTAAGTGTTTATCCAGTCTGACAAACACGGCATCACTTTTAAATAGAAAAAAAAATGACAATGATTTATGGAGCTTGTTTCCGTATAGTTTCGCTATGATAGCCTTAAATTGCTTTCAAGTAGAGTGTTTGTCATGTTATCGTTCGGATTTTATAATTTAAAAAAATATATTGCGTCTAACTCTATTGTAAACAGAGATACTGTGTCCAAAAAGTAAGACGAATTTTCAATTTAAATTTCCAGGGGACTTATGGAATTTCAATTTTTCTTATTAGGTTGCTGGCTTAATTAATTAGGTTGTTGTTGCTGGAATTAATTTTTCTTTTCCTTGACATTCTGTCCTTAACATTTGTGTGAAATTTGCCATAACCTAAAATATTTGTCACGCTTCTGAAGTTGATTTGATCCACATAAAACATTTTTCTGCCTTGCCGGCATTATAAAAAAGAAATGAAATGTGAATGTATATTAAGTATATTAATTAAACTACAAAGTTGTTTGGATTATTACTATCTAAAAATTTTCAATTTAAAATTCTTCTTCCGGATCTTACGGAATTTCACTTGGTTTTAGGCTGCTGGCACTATCCTTGACATCTGTGTGATATTTCACGTCCAAATATTCATTAGTGTTTCAGTTGCGCTTGGCTTTGTGAGACGCTAAAACTGATTCCGACGATGTCTCAATGAATTCAGCAAAGAACTTGCATTCAACTTTGTTTGCGGAAACGTATAGAATGTTGCAGAAGGCATTCGCTGAGCATTCTTATATCGGAAAAAAATGTTTAGAAGTGGTAAAAACAGTTCAAAAAGGCAGAGAACGCGTTAAAGACGAAGAGCCGTTTGGTCGACCCTCAATTTCAACCGACGAAGCTGACGTCCAAACAAATTAAAGATTTGGTGCTTGCAAACCGTAGATTTACAATTAGAGACCGTGCTGCTGATGTTGGAATTTCAAATGGATCGGTAAATTCAATTTTGGGTCTCAAACGCGTCAAATCTCTATTGGAACCGAAAACACTGAATGCGCCAGCTCACACTGCATTAATCCTTCGGGACTTTTTCGCCAAAAATAAAACGATATCGTTCCACAACCACCATATTCACATCGTGCGATTTCTGGCTATTTCCTAAAATCAAAAGATCACTATGGGGACACCATTTTGAGTCGGCTGAAGAGATTCGGCGTGAATTGCCGTCCGCTTTGAAGGCCATCCCTGCCGATGACTTTTTAGCATGCATTGAGGAATGGAAGAAAAGTTGGCAAAAGTGCGTTGTGTCCGGAGGGGATTATTTTGAAGGCGATGAAATAAGTTTGGAAGAATAAATAAAGAGTTTTTGAAAAAAAATTAATTGGTCTTACTTTTTGGGCACATTAGTAGGAGTAAATGCATGATTGCATAGCTTATTATTTAGTTATGTGATTAATTAAATTAAAAAACCCTTTTTTTAATTAAATTAAAAAAACCTTTAAGAAAGTTAAACATATTTAATGAAAGAATTTGATTAAGATAATGTTTGGTTTATTTTAATTCAAATTTATTGATCATTTCAACTAGCCTTAAATAAAAATAAATTAGTCCCTGGCGCCGAAAGAATCATTACAATTATATGTCCAATGTATCTGTATTGTTCATCTCATTTTTCGAATGGCATTAAAATATTAATAATACATATTATAACGAATCAGCAATATTAATAATACATAAATTATAATGAATCAGATAAAATTATTTATCTTGGTAATTTTTAGAAAACAAAGGTATTTTTTAACCTCACAGGTAACTGGAAAAAGGTCATTGAATATTTAAAAAAAAATATGTAAAATATGTTATTTCGAAACCAATTTACCAACCAATGGAAAATACTGGCTTAGAGAAAAAAAATGTCAAGTGATTTTATAGTGAAATACAAAATTAAACCAATTTTTAATTGGATCATATGAAATCATGAAAAACACATAAAATCAAAAAACACTTTTGTTATTTTTTATCCCACTTGGACGACAACAACATCTAGACCAGGGATGGGCAAACTCCGGCCCGCCGAAAGATTCTATCCTGCTCGTCGATAAAATTTTAATTTGCCGATACGAGGCAAATTAAAAGAAATGTATTTTTATATATTATACATCCATTTCCTTTCCTGCTTTGATTAAATATTATTTTATTTTATTAAAAAAATTATTATTATTAATATTATTCTTTTTATCTCATTTCCCGAGGTTAAATTCAATACCCTCAGTAAATGAAGAGAAGCTTAAGAATTATGAAGATAGCTTGAAAAAAGCGCATTTTGAGTTCGAATGCAGATTTCAAGATTTCAGTGCCATTCAAACAGAATTGGATATTTTTACCATGCCTTTCAACGTAAATTGTGAAGCAGTGAGGTCAGATTTGCAGGTTAAATTAATTGAGTTGCAATCTAACAATCATCTCAATCAGTTTTTTCTAAATATGCCAAAGTTAGAGTTTTACAAATCATTATTGAAAATGAATTTCCCAAATTTGATATCTCACGGCCAGAAAATCAGTGCTATGTTTGCTTCATCTTATATATGTGAACAAGTGTTAGGAACCCTAGAAAGAATTATTTCATAAGTAGACTGACAGATGGCCATTTAGCCTCGTTCCTTAGAATCTGTACATCTCACTTCAAACCTCAATATAAGGAATTTTTATAAAGGAAATCGCATTTTTATTCATCTCATTAACATATTTAAAATGTGATACTTGTATATTGTTTTTAAAATTTTAGAAAATTTTATCTTGGCCCACCAAACTTTTTTTTTTCGATTTTTGGCCCGCGACAGAAAAAGTTTGCCCATCCCTGATCTAGACCAAGTCCACGAACCCGTGTGGTCTCATGGAAGGAGAACAGCTTGAGTTATGATGGAGTACCCGTAAGTAGAAGTCTGTCTTGGTTTCGTGTCGCTGACTTTTTACGGGGTAGGCCCTACACCCAAAAATTATATTCGACTACTGCTAAATAAGATTGAGATTATATAGACTACGGATAGTGGATTCTAGACCGCGACCAACGGCTTAAAATGGATTCAGAACCACTACAAACACCCATGGCACTACACGCACTCGACCCAAACCCTGTGGCATCGAGTACCAGAGCGATAGTCTCTCGGCCATCAAGCCCTTAACAAAAAAATTTATAGTTTTAAATAAAATCAAAACAAAAGGTAATGACTATGTGATAATAATTACTGACATCAAATAGGTAAATAAAGCGAAATAAAAATGGCCTGAAGAATTGCGAAGCAAAACTTTATTACATTTTTACGAAACCGGCAGGGTATTTATGATAAAGGTATAAAAAATTTTATCATTTAATTTTTTGAAGTTTCATTTTTTTCTAAAAATTTCTTATAATGATCAAATTTGCAGCAGTTATGAAAGAATTAATCCATATTCTCTAATCCATCAGAATTACAGCTATTAGAATTATTTGCTAAGTATCAATTTCAACTTTTTAGGATTTAATATTATAGTTCTAATTATTAAATTTTATAATTTTAAAATTCGTGAAAATATTTGTGTAGTAGAAGTCTCTGAAAATTGGAAAATATTTCTTTATTATAGAGCCATTTTATGATACTATATACAGTTTATTAATTTTGATAATTTTTGTCTTGGACTGTACTTTTTGATCGATTTTTTGATATTGCATGTCTTACTTCATTCGGAGTAATATTTATCACATGTAACTTTTAATATTTATTGCACGCCTTTTTTATACAATACTTTTAAATATTTCGAAAGTAAATCAATTCAGTAGCGATTTTTTATTAAAAGTATTTTTTACCAATTCAAGATAACAAGACACATCATACAATAAGATATATTGTTTTTCTACAATCCTTCAAAAGTAACTGAAATTTCTCTCTGTTGTAGAATATAACTATAGTTCAGATCTTATAATCTATTTAAAAAAAATAATAGCATACTAATCTACTGTAATAACGAAGCATTTTTTTCGTTTATTAATTACTGCAAAATATTAATAATATCCATAGCAAAAATATTCATAAATATCTCAAAAATACAGTTAGTTTTAAAATAATCAAACGAAGCTTATCAATTATCATGTAATATTTATTTTAATTCAAAATTTCATATAAATGTAAAGATTTTAGTTGATTTAATGTTTTAATAAACATTTATTTATTATTATCATCAAATTGGCTTGAAATAAATCGTTTCAATTTTAGACTGACAATTGTACATGTAAAATATTTTTTTTGTACTTAAATATTTATATAATCTAGTAAATATGTATTAAAATTTTTTTACTACATTATGCAATTCATTTTTATTTAAAATATATAATAGTATAGTGTTTTTTAAAAGTTGCTTTGCTCTGAGTTTTTTTTTTATTTTTTTTTATTTGGATATAAATAAATATTATTGATCAAGAACAGGTTTACAATACAAATAATCAGTGGATTATTTATAATTGTGACCACATTAAAAACTTTTTTAATGATACAGGAAAACAATGTCCAAGTGCAATGTACTCCCGTACTGTCAGAATTTTTGATACTGGACATCTCCTTCATTATTAGAGAATGGAATTCAATGGACAGAAAGGAAACATTTGAGGATTACTCATATGTATGTATATTTTTAAGGACGAAAATACAATTATTTGTTGTTGTTATTTATAAGTAAATTTCAGGTTCCATTATTATATATCATGAGCAGTCAGTCCACCTACAGGTAGCAAAGGGAGGATATTGACCTATGGAAGGGATTTTCAGGGAAAACTTATGACAGGGGATAATTTTTAGGGATATTTTTGTCCAAAGGCAAAACTCAATGTTTTATTATTAGTAGTATTGTGGCCGTTGTTGATGTCGTGATCCACTTACGTATTCTACAAATATCCCATTAAAGGACGGTGAAGATAAAACTTTGTCTTTCGGGAGAACTCTTAGTTGGTAAAGGGCTCATCTGTTTTGGGGTTCAAGGGTGTCTGTTTTTAAGAAAGAAATTCCAGAAAATTTGCACTCAGCTGGTTGATTATCGAAGCATATGCGTTTACATACGTTGTCACAATTTTCATTCAGTCTAAAAAAAGAGACTGTGATGTATACGTTTAGCGGATTTCAACCTGAACACTTCTGCACACTAGCTGCGCAAAAATACAAGTTTATTTTTTACCTAGATTATTTCTGACGTAAAGGAGATTAATCTTTGAAAATAAATGTAGTTTTCCTTATTCTAAAGAGTTTTATATAAAGAATAAAGAATATTAGCATTTTTAATTTTTTTAAAAATTCTAATCAACCTTGAAAATGTGAGTAAAAACCCAACATGTAATCTCACGAGAACTATAAAGCAGATTGCACGTGGTGAGAAAAAAAGAATTGTTTAAATAAATGGGATCCACCATGAATTCGCGCGAGAACTATATGGAGGACCACCTGCGAAAAGAAAAAGAAAAAGGTTTAAATAAAATTTACTCGAGATGTGTGGCAACCGATTTGTTCCATCGTTTTAAAAAATTACAAGTTAAGTTAGTTGCAGCTTAGGCTTCGTTGTAGTGATTGCTTTGACTGCTTTGCGTTTTAGAAAATAAATGAACTGTTTGTGTCAATATATCTCCTCAATTCGAATATTTCAATAATCATGTTCACCTTATGTCCACTATTCTTCGGATGCCAAAAATTCTACTAGCAGTAAAGTTTCAAAGTTGTAGATCACGCAGAATTTAACTAACGCCATTACGACTTCAACGGCGAATGCACCCGTAAAAGACCATAATTTGTATTATGTATCTATAAACTTACATAGTTGTTAGATGAAGGACAACTTACTTCCTAAATAAACAGATAACTATCTTGTTCCATTATGGCTTATATTAAGAAAGTACTATCTTGTGAAGCAATTCAATAAAAAAATTTTGCACATATGCCAATTCATAAAATAATGAACGATTAAAACTCATTTAATAAACATTTGTTTACCAAAGATAATTAAATCCATTTTTGTTGAATTTTGTTCAATTTCAAATCTATACGGCTCACACTTTGTTTAAAAATAATCTCAATATTAATTATTGCTACTGGTCATAATCTTCAAGTTTCTGAATAAAAAAAATATTTTTTCATTCAGTTTACACGTCCTTTTTTAATAAAATTCAAACATTTAATTCTTCGAAAAATTAGCTGCAACTGTTTAATCTTGCAACTGCAAGTGCTTGAAAATAAAATATTGAACTCGGAATAATAATGATATAATTTTATTAACCTTTATTAAATTGTCAATTTTAATTATTGAATAATTAAAATTAATTATTAATTCATAGTACATAAAACATATATTTTTTTATATTTAGTTTATTAAAAAATTCTAACTAATTTGAATATTTTTTTGTCAAAGTGATTCTAAAATTATCAAAATATTTATAAAAAATATATGAACTCTAACCAAAATACATGCAATTGACAAAATTGTTGTTCCGTTGGGAAATAAGTTGCTTGAAAATTTGTGTCAAACACATAGGCAAATAGTTAGACTCACAGCATGATTATACATTGCATAAGGCCAATATAGGAGTGTTTATACTAGCTCTATAATAGTTGACTTAATGTACTCCTTCCGTAGTTTATCTGTTTCACAGGGACATTTGATCCTCAAAAATATAATTATTTCATCAGTGGAGCAAATATGTATGAGTTTGTATGAGTTGTATGAGCTTAAGAAGGGAAAGAATTACTGGAATGATAGACTCTAGAGCAAAGGGTAGCTGGACCAGTTACCTGCAGTTCTGACAATACTGTAAGGAACTGCTGAAATCAGTGTATGACAGTGAGTTCACAAACACAATGACTTGGCTCAGTGCGCGTATATTCTTAAAGACCTCTCTTAATTCAACAAACAGACACATAGCAAGCCTCATCGTTGCCAGACATAATAACACATGCTGCGCTATCTATATGGGATTCAGTTTCTATCTGTACAGGTAGACAATCATTTGCTTTCACAGTGACCCATACATATTCTATCTCTTACAGCCATCAAAACGATAAATCAGTTTGCGTAATGCAGCCTAACTGAGAATTGGCTAGTTCTCTAACCTTTGGTACCGCAGTCTTCAGGGTCGAATCCTGTCGATGGCGTGGATTTTTGTGAGTGTTTCGACATCCAAGTTAAACTGTAGATACCTGTCAAATTAGTCCAATATGTGCACAAAATGACCGTAAAGCGACAGACCAAATCTTTAAAGGATTGGACTAAAATTGGATGAAGATAGATCGTCTTTAGTGGTGATTCATTTTGAATTTTGATGACAACCGTGTAAATTATCGGGGTTATCGGGGATTAATTAACTGGCCCTGAATGGACGATTGATAGCGCTCCGGCGCCACAGGTTTCGTGTTCCGGCTGTGCCGTGTGCATGTTCGGAATCCACTTTAAACCGTATGTCTCGGTTTCATATAACTGTAGAGTGTCACGGAACCAAGTCAGATTTCTACTTACGGGTGATTCAACACAACAGAAGCTGCTCCCTTTCCCTCCAGATTTCTCATGGAATGTCTGTTCGCACTGCAGGACACTGAGGATTAGGCACAACACAACGTCAATGCTAACTACTTTTGGAGCGCCACATCACGCTCGATTGATGATTCGAGATACTAATGACGTTTCCCCGATACGATATTTTGATCCCTGTCATCACGTCACCCAAAGGTATATGTTTGGGACATCCGTCTGCCACAAATGTTATCTTTGAGGCAGGGCTCCCATAATGCATTGTCCTGTCGGAAAATGCTCTGCCACATGCAGCAAAGCTGTCACTATACCATCATTACTAATTTAATATTGAAACTCTTCCTTGTTGCACCACCTGCTGTCTTGCCTCTTAGATTTATCACCGATTGAAAATTTGTGCGATGGCCTGAGTTGACAAGTTTGCCAACATAGGAGTTTACCCTAACTAGCATAGGTTAAAGTTTTAATCTAACTGGAGAAACATCATAGTTTTAATCTAAATAGGAACACGTTTGCAGTATTTGAGAAATGTTGTTGTATGACACGATAAGGAACTATATGCCTCTGTGCCTGAACCAATTTTAAGATTCAGTTAATCTGACAAGGTACTAGATCCTGTATTCTTTTGCACGTTTTCCCGCAATAAATAATTATTTTGCTTTTCTTTTTACAAACACTTATTTATATAAACCTAACAAAAACGTATGTAATATTGCAATCGGTTCTGTTGACAAATACTTTTTTGTTATGTTTATATTTATGAAATCATCATAAATATAAACGTATGTCTAAAACACTCCTAAAAATAATCGGAAATAAATCGTTCATTAAATTTTTTTTTAAAGCGATGATGATAAATATCAATGGTAATCGTGATAAAAACTATTAAATAATTTGCATATTTCAAATGTATTAGCTTTAAATTTGGTGTGCATAAATAATAAAAATTTTTAAACTTATGAATTCAAATAATTATGAGAAAACACTTTTCCTAAGTACATAATATCTAACGCATAATTTTTAATATGCATATATATATATATATATTTATGAGTCATTGTTCTTTAAGAATTTTGAAAAACATCGTGTTGTTACAGTATTATCATTAGAATTAAAAAAAAACTTTCTTTTAATAATAATTAATAGCAAAACATAATTATACTATTTATTTTTTTATTGTTATACATTATATATATTTATATATATTTTGTAGTACAGTAGTAATTTTGAAAAAAAAAAAAAAATAACTCTTACAAAAAATATGTCACTGCCAAAGCATTTCCATTTTTTGTGAATGTGACAAAATCCTAAAAGTATGAAACATTATTACTTATCGAGTCATAAACTATCTCAACCTTAAACAAATTTAAGCTTGCGATTCATTTTTTTTTTTTTTTTTCGAATTCTAATAAATATAATTTTTAAAATAATGATAAAAAGTGTTAAACTAAAAAATCAATCATGCGTAACAATTTAAAAAATCTAAATTTTATGTTCCATCAAGCAACAAAATTTCGATATAATTCATTATATATATTATTTGCTAATTGATTTGGACGATTAATTATTGATTTATATTGATTAAGGATTTACAATGATAAATATTTAATTATAAAATATATTCCAAACAATTTGTCTCCAAACTGAAATAAATGATTTCAACACATTAGCAGAAATTATTATAATAATTTTCTAGACATTTTATTGTTATGGTATTTTTAAAATTGCTTATCTATATTGTGTTATAAACATTGTTAAATTAATTTGTTTCGTTTTTCTATAAGCCATATAAATAAGTGACAATCCAGAATTTCTTTTTTAAGAGTTTTCATTGTCCATAAAAATTTGTTTTTCCTTATTTTTAATATATATGTTGACTGTTTTTCCAGATCCGTACGCTTTTCGGCAGTAAAAAACACCAGTGTTTTTTTGTTTTCATTTAGTGTGAAATTCGTGTTATTTCACAGAATGATCGAAAACTAGGTGACATCACTTATCATTACAGCTGCTGTACTGGTGTAAACCAGTGTTCACTAAAGTAGTTGATATTGACTCAAAGTCAACTACTGTAATATATAATATTGACTATTACAAGTTAATTCGTAATCAAAGGTCGATCAGAATCATATTATATGGGCTCAAATCAGGATCAGAGTTCAATGTAATTTTTTATAAAGTATTGATTCGGAATCATATAACATTGCACAGGGTCGATTCGGGATTAATGTTCACCATAATTTTACAAAGGATTGATTTAGAAACAGGAGTAGATATACGATTATAACGGGTAAATTTGGGATCCGGAGTAGATATAACATTTCAAAGAGTACATTCGAAATCGATGTTCAGTGTTCAATGCAATGTCTTAAAGCCTCGGTTCAGTATCAATATTCAATAAAAGTTTGGTTTTGAGTCAATATTCAATATATTTTAAAAATTAGCAGTCAGTTGGAAGTTAGAAAAGTACGAATAATTTTCAAATTGCTACTTGTCTTTTCATTTCTATTACCAACATGGGTGAAGCTCGTTCAGTTATGTTAAATCCATTTTAACGGTTGTAAGAAAGGTATAAAATTATGGAACTTTTTGAAACAATCTAAATTTGAACACTGGTGAACAATAAATTTGAACACACACACACATATATATATATAATTGCATTATTTTTATTTTTATTCAAATTATTGTATTTCATATTTTATACATTATTACCTCTCACAAAAAAAAAATCTCTACTGCTTGGGCGTTAAACAAATGTATATAAGTTTAAAAACATTAAGGAAAAATCAGAAAAATTGTGTTTGTGAACAAATTAGGCATAAAAGAAAAATAAAAGGTTTAATTTCTGTCTTAAAAAAACAAAATATAAGAAGCATACAAAAACCATAGTATTTATGTTCAATATATGATCAGCCTCAGTGTGGAATGGGATCACCTCTGATAACTATCCAGGCAAGATTTAGATGCTCTATTCTTAAAGTTATAATGTTTTACGATTTAGGGAACCGCCATTACTGTGTCAAGCTAATTTGAAGACATGAAGATTTGCAGTGGGGTAGGTTAAGCTCTACAATGATTCCCGCTACATCAGTGGTTCTCAAATTTATTGACGTCTGGACGTGTTTAAAATTCTACAAATAATTTTAGGAGCACTATATACAAATTTCTGTGAAATCTATTATATTAATTAAGTCATATATTACACAAATTAAATGCGATCAAAAATAAATAAAATCAAACGTACCTTAAATTTACTCATTCTTGTGTTTATGAGAAACATGAGCTTATGTCTGCTAACGATTTCTTCAATGTTTTGGCATGTATTTGAATGGTAAACTCGCATTTCCTCGTCAATACATTGAACATTTCCTCTTTTTTTTTACACATTGTGGTAAGGATAAATACTACTAGTTCACATAAATATGATGATGAAAATTTTTGTAAATTCTTCAAAACATTTTTAGATATTGGCACATTATATATTTCTTACTTACACTTAATTTTTGTTCTCTTTCTTCTGATTTCTTTTCGAATCTGATTCTTCTATATCACGCTTCTTTTTGAGAAATTTATCCATTTTATTTGGATATATTTTTTGAAAAATAAGTAATATGTACATAACTTTCCCTTACAACACTTTAAAATTAAGGAATTTACACAAAAAGACCTAAAAAGTTTTTACACCTCTACCAAAGCCTCGCATATTTTTATTCAGACAGTCAACTCCAATTCCACAGACTATTACGTACAGACAATGGAGTCTCATAGGTGCAATGGAAACATTCTAAACATTAAACACCACATAGACGCTAGAGATGGCCAACCATGAATTTTACAGCTCCTAGTTTCTGGAAACCTTCTTTGGCGCATTATCGCTGTTTGGTGACTTTTTATTTGAAGAAATAAAAAAAAGAATTCGTTTTTTCTAATGAAACTCTCTTTGAACAACAGAACTAACAAGAAAAAGAGTAACTATATTTATGTTTATTTTTGGATACATATTTCTCTGAAATACCATAGGTCACCCCTGCAAATCTTCTAGGGCGCACCCTTTGAGAATCATTGTCCTAGAATGTCACAAAAATGCTCAACGAGCTAAAATCCACAGAACGTGCTTGTTAACCTACTACATACAATAATTTCCTCACGATAGTAATTTTCCACTAATGTAGTTTATTAGTCATATTGTAAAATGAATGAATTACCATTTTCACTTGTTTAAGAATGAATAATTTAATCTAGAATATCATCTTCATAAAACAGTAATGGTGCATCTTGAAACAATATGCAAATCAATATGGTCAAAATGATATACTGCCCACATACATTTATTATACCCCCCCCCCAAAAAAAAATCTGTGCTTTTCATGAATATGGCTAATATAATAGCGAATTTTCGGTTCACGCTAGATCAACGAACACTTGACAAACAAAATCTAGACTCATCATTAATATGTGTTGATTTATCATTAATAATTTCGACTCATCCATTGACTTAAACCCGAACTGGCATGTGTATGTGCCCAACTAAACACACAATTAGACATATTACATACAATTTGCCTTCGGTGCACAGTTGAACTGGATGCAAGTGCTTCAGTGACTGCTACAAGTATAGGTCTGAAATGGGTTGGTATAGATGCTCTGTGCTTTCTTGGAATTATTTGCAAATATCGGTCAACTATTGTACTCGTAGTTATAGGTTTCTCTCAACTGTATTTTCTAGAAACTGATTCTGCTTTTAGAAATGCATTCCACAATCTATAAAAATTTCAGAAGCTCACATTCACTCATCTAATGACATAGGATCGAGTCTGGCCTATTCTATCACTCCAATGACTCGCCGTCGGAATTCGTTAAATAAATTATGTAGAGTGCTCATATCTGAAACATGGCTTCCTCAAAATTTTGTTACACATTTCCTACTTGCAGAAATTGCAGATACATTTAAAATTTGCTTTCGACTACATGTTCAATGGCATTAAACTTCAGTAGTTCCGCTAATTTTCTTATATTCTAAGGCATTATTACATTATATATGTATATATTTTACAATAATGCACTTATTTTTGTTGCTTTGTAGAAAAATGTAGTGATAGTGTTGTGAAGATTTGCTTTTTTCTTATTTTGCAATAACGATTTTTTCTGGGGGTTTTTCCTTTCATTTTTGGTAACCAAAATAATGATATGTACGATATTATTGTTATCATAAGTACTAATCGTTAAGTGAACAATTTCAAAACTCTTATGGGGTTTCTTTTGCTTATCCTATAATAATGATGTGATTGTACAATTGGATCTTTAAAAATGAAAACAATTCTTGAATGGAAAGATTTTTTGGTAACTCCTTTTGTAAACATTTATCCCAGCAAAGAAAATAGGACGAAATCCGTTTGTATTATTTGTTATTTATGGAAATACGTCATATCTACAACATTGGGAATAGTTAATATATGTATTATCATCAGGTAATGAAACATTTTATGAAGAGATTTCAATATTTTTAAGTATTGCAGTTAAAAAAGGTCTTTTACAATCGGATAGAAGTAAAACACTTTGGAAGAAAATTATTTTATATTTTTAATATAATTTAGAAACTTTCAGAGAATATTTAAAAAAATCTTTTTCAATATTGATGATCCTTACAAGAATCTTGATTTTTTTTTTTTTTTTACTTTATTGGAAATATTGATAGCATATAATTAATTGTTCGAGTTCGAATATTGAATAACAGCAATTATTTGCTGTTTCAATGTTCTTTCCTCATTATTTCAGTGAACAATTCTTAGTTATTTCAATTATTTTATGATTTTTATCGCTTGCAATCGGGCGCAAATATGAATTCTTACCAGATCACGTACCGACTGTGGTCAACACTAATCATTTTTATTGCAATCTTTGGATATATATTTATATTTGCTACCCAAAGTCCCTCTGACTTTTTTCGATCTTTTAAGGCGATATATGAGTAAAATTGCACACCAGAAAGCTTATGCGTTCCGGGTAAAATTTAAAAACCTCAAAAGATTTCACACACAAAAAAATTTTTGTACAGTCCTCATCCTCCATAAAACATGTTTAAGTATGCAATAATAAACTCAGATGTAAAAAGAAATAATTAAGAAATTTTTTTATTTGTAATGTAAAATTCTTATCGTTAAAATTTTATTTCATTTTCAAGCTTTAGAATAGTTGCTACTTAACCAACATGTTAGTTTTACTTTTTAAGTCAAAGAACATTCATGATAATACATAAAACTCTGTATTTATTAATAGATTATAAAGTTACAGCCTACTATTAAAATTATGATTTTTAATTATTTAATTTTCCAAAAAAAATATTTTCTTAACAGTCTATAAGCAACAAACACATAGATTTGGTTGCGAATTCATCGTTTAATCTATTTTTAATATCATTGAACGAAAATCATCACGAAAAGTATAAGAAGAATATATGAAACGCTTAAAAAACCAAATGATCCAGAACAAATGACAGTGGTAAGAAACGTAAAGGAAATAGAAATGTATTTGATATAAATATATTCAACTTTGGTCAAAATGTTTAAAAGCGAATGAAAATGTTAATGATAGCATAGCTTTGCAAGAATCTTCAATTTATCTTGAAATAATAATAATAATAATAATAAAGTACTTAACATAAAATATCCTTTTAAGTTAAAACAACAATTAGTAATTTGGATTATTTAATGAATTAAAATCGAACTATAGTGCACCTTGTTGTTGTTGAGCATGTTCGGAAGTAAAGAAAATACTTTAGCTAGTTTTTAATAGATAAATATTTAAGCGTGAATTAGGAGTTATAAAACAGTTCACATACTAAAAATAAGAGATGAGAAAATAGTAAATGAAAAAAGTTACTTTTCATTTGTAGAACATTAAAAATAAAAATCTGTAAATCCGTTTTTAGAGACATTATTTATGCTGCAGTTTCCTAATACGTGTTAAAGCAAGGTAATATGTAACGATGGGCTACTATGAGAAGAATATGTTTAATAAATAATAAAATTATAATATTGACATTAATTTCCGAATCTAAACATTACACTTATTGTATTTAATGTAAATTAAATAATATTCAACTAGCAACTCAGCATACAATGTGAGCGATAGCATACAACTTGTTTTGCCATAAACAATGCATTGTAGAAAATTACATATCGCGAATATATTCTCCATGTTCCAATATATGTGCATACTAATTTTCATGATATCGTTTCAACTGTATATACGATGATGCACCATCTGGTGGCAAGTAACAATAAAGTGGATAGCGCGAACCTATTTTCCATACTCGAATACATATTATTACCAATTTTCATAGCGATTCGTTGAACGGTATAGAAGCTGATATACTGCAACACCATCTAGTGGCGGCTTATAACAAAGGGGATAGCATAAAAACATTCTCCATGTTTTGATAAACGCACACAAAAAAATTTCATCAAAATCTGTCCTCCATTTAGGAGGAATTCAGTGACAAACACAGGTACAGAAGAATTATATCAATTGCAGCGCCACCTATCATGTCCAATTGTGAATCTAAACCATCCAGGAACCACTTAAACTCGCACAAAAATTTCATCAAACTCGGTCCAGTTATTTAGGAGGAGTTTAGTGACAAACACATGCATAGAAGAATTATATATATATATAAATAAAAAAAAAATTTAAATATTGAACTGTATATTAAATATAATTTTTAATGTAAATAATTACATTTTTTAATAATTTTTACTTAAAAAATAACTAATTAAGGGATAATTTACATCCCTTGTTTGATGCAGATCGTTTCACAATCCTTATTAGCTCGCTTAGCAAATAAAGCATCATCGTAAATTAATAGGAATTTTTATCTTTATAATAACAAATTACTATGTATATTGGAAAAGCATCTTTCCATTTCTCTGTCATGTCACCTTACATTTAAGTCCTAGTGCATAAGTAATCAACATAACCTATCAAATTAAAATGCACACAAATAAAATTATTGTAAGTTACATTATTATTATTGTATATGTTGTTCTAACGCAGCTGGCAATACAGAGACAATTAATCTTTATGTCATAAGCAAGGACTGCACCGTTGTTACTCATTTAGCACTACCCAGGGGACACGTGTAGCTTCAAGAAATGCTATGAACGCGAATAACACTACACCCACAACGCTCTATGATCACATTAGACCCGGACTTATGGTCCTAACAAGTGAATTCCGATAAAGATTCCGTTCTGATAAAGTGGATTCCGAGCCACTATAAACATCCATGGCACCCCGAGACTCAAACCCGAATCCTGTGGTACTGAGCGCCAGAGCGTTAAATACTCGGCCATTCAAGCCCCTTAATAAGAATTGTTGCTCTTATAATAACAAATTATTACATATATTAAAACATGCCAAGGCATCTTTGAATTTCTCTATCATGTCACTTTATATTTAAATCATAGTTCATAAGTTATCAACATAGTATTTCAACTTAAAATGCACACAAATAAAATTACCGTATGTTACATTATTATAGTATTATACGATAATAACATATATTAATATGGCATATTGAAATCAATATAAAAACTTAATCAAAGTTTGCTGACAATTATAGAGCAACACCAAAAGGTTTAAAATAAAAAAAAATAATGTACGTAATTAAAATCGCACTAAACTTATGTCTCTCACCATAAAAATAGGCAAGAAAGTAATTAAACAATCTTTACAGCACATTACTAACAGTTTCAAGTGAAAGAGGAACGGAGCAAGATATAAATTTTATTTTCAAGACAATTAATGTCATCTACTGAAAGATAATTAAATTTAATTTGTATTCAACGCGTTACAACATTTTGTAAACAATGCAGTACGTTCATTTGCATATACAACAGAGATAATTTAACGCTTACAATAAATACGAGATACAGTTTTTAAAACGATGTATTCTAGAAATAAAATCGAGCTGCGATCAACTGCAATGTACTTCATCTATTTCATTTTAAATCCTTAATTATATAACTTGAAATATAAATGAAAAAAAAAAACAGTGGGCGTCGAAAATCATTTTATAAACCACATTATAAAATAAAACTTTAATATCCAGTTTCTGTCTGATCGTAAAAATGATAAAAATATCATTGTAATGTATTGAATGCAATTTATATTTGCTTCTTTTTATTCTACATAAAATGTATCCATTTTAATTTAATTTTTTTTGTATCGAATGATAAATTAAATAATATAAAAATACAATACTGACCTCAATTACTTTAAACAAGTATTTCGAACATATTTTTTCTTTTGAATTCGGTAACAATACACGGAAATTCATATTCTAATTATGAAGAGACGAAGAAAAAAATCAATAGGTATAAAATAGTTTCCGGTTTGATTTTAAAGTATTCCGTATTAAATAAGCATTGAATTTTGTCGTCGATATTTTCATTTTTTTTTTTCCATTTTTTATTGATTTTATGTCATTTTACTTCACATTTTTAAATTGTTTTAATAAATTGTAACATGACAAGTTAAAAAAACGACTTATATGCATTGGTAGTTAACAAGACCATTTTTTTTATTTGCTGAAGATTGGTGGTCTCATGTTCCACTGATGTACGGTAGCACACTGATGGCAGGGCATTTACTTCCAGGAGGACTTTCAAAGGCAATAACTTTTTAAAGACTGAGATTTAATATTCCATGATTGAGTGTCTTATGGGAGAAATCCAGGAAACTCCCACCACGCAGCCTGACTATCAATGCAAAGTGTTCTGATAAAATATCTAATCAGCTTCGAGTTCCATCGTTTCATAAAATAAGGACTGCAATATACGTCACCTGCGGATTTGAACTTGCGGATTTTGATTAGCGACCTATATTACTATCGAACACGAGAAGGAAAACAAGAGCAAATGAATAAAAATAATAATGCAAGTTTGTTATAACAACTGTTAAAATACGTGAACAGTGATGTCAAAATACATAAAATATAATTTAAAATTTAAACACAAGAGTGCAATAAAGTCTGGATAAATGTTAGTGCATCAGAAAATAAAGTGAAATACATCAAGTGTAAGTAGAGAATAGTGCAGCGTAGAATAAAAATTGTTTTTGTTTTTCGAAAGTAACGTAGTTATGCAAGACTAATTTATTTTTTAAGCTAATGGTTTTATGTTAGAAAATCCAAAAACAAATTCTTTCTTAAATCCTTTAAATCTAAAGCATCCCTTTCTTAATTTGTATTTTTATCGTATGCTACTAATTATCGTATGTTACATTTTTGTATTTCTTAGCATCTAACTAAAATATTTTTATTAGTTAAATTTGATTTTAAATTTCATAAAAAAAATCATTTGTCAATGCAAACAAAATTTTTAAAAAAAAATGCCTTATTACTCAGGTAACTCAACTATTAAAATTTTTAATAAAATAAACAAATGTTTTTCCTTAAGTATAGTAAATACCTCAATAAAATACATCCTTCTAATTATAGGTCATCCTAGGTATACTGTGGGTATACAGTATAAACACAAGAGATAGACCAAATTAATACAAAAGACTTATTGGAATTAATAAATTAATATATATATATTTAATATTAAAGTTAAATTTCCTTTTAGTATTACATATTTACATAAATTTTGTATATTAACTTCTTATATTTCTTTTGCACTTTATTCATTTAAGAATGTTTCATATTAAAATTTATAGCATACATATATTATCTCTCATATAAAGAATAAGTACGTATTACAATGAAGTATTATTTTATGTAAATTAATAATTGAAAGTTTCTTTGTTTTCTGGTAATTTAATATTATTATTAATTATTTACTTTAAAAAAAAACTATTTCCAAAAGTGAATAAGATAATCCCAAATAATTTTATATATTATTTCACCATAGGATATTCATGAATATCTACAAATATTCTATTTTGCAAACTTTTGATTTATGCGGAAGCGACTGAAATATATTTAAAGCAACAACTTTAAATGCTGTTAATGAAATAACATAATAACAAAATTCAGTCTTCTAAACACACACACAGACACACACTCACACACACACATATATTTATATGTTTTCAAAGAATTTTAATTTATATCAATTAAAATTTTTACATTTTTTATATATTTTATTTATATATATTGCATTCATATAATTTATATATTTTTTCATATACTTGTTTATTTCCTCTTTGTCTTAATCAACTTATGCATTCCATATTCGAGTATCATGTCAGTTGATTTCATCGTGGTTGAGGAAAAATAAAACTTGCTGTCTTTAGTTGCCTAATTGATTCTAAACTGATTCAGATAAATATATCATTGAGCTTCTTTTGCAGATAATAATCATAAAATATAATGCATTTCAGAATAAATATATCTTTATATAAGTGAAAATTAATTTCATAAATGAAGTTTATATCAGGAAGGTCTGGTCTCTATGTAAACATAATCGCTCTTCTAATTTATACAGTTTGATATTAAGTTAAGCTCAAGAATCGTTTATTCTCAAGAGCGCTAGTGTTGACACTTTTTGGTGGGAAAAAAACTAACAATAATGGATGCAGTACCTGGTCTGTAATTTTTAAAACTACTGATTTTATTCGCAAACCCAACGAAATAAAAATTGCGTAGAAATCCAAGGGGTTCATGAGAGGTAAGTACAATTCCTTTGTATAATGTAAAAAATAATCTTACAACCATTAATGTTTGAATATTCCATTAAGTGACATTATTTTGTTATTGGAGATTGAATAAATCTTTTTCTTTCTAAATAAAGTGGAAAATTGTTAAAATTTTACGGCATTCATAAAATTAAAAAAAAAACATAACACATTTTCATATTCGTGTAAATGACAATATATATCACGTTGGAGAAAAAGTCAAAGAACGATTTTCAAATGTCAGACAATTTTTTGCATGAAGATTCTGGAATTATTTTACAAAAAATGCATTAAAAAATTAATTTATAGTAATTTTTTTTCTAAATTGATATATAAATTATACGCAGTATTTATTTAATGACATTGAATCATTATTTTATCTTTTGTCAAATAGTAATGATTAGCTGTTTTTAACAATTAAAAATAAACAATTTACTGCAAAATAGTTTCTTAAAATTCAGTATGATACAAAAGTTTATATATCCATGAATTTAATAATAATTTTATTAAACATGAAAACACATATCTGTAATTAAACGTGAACATAGTTCATCTCTTGTTTAATAATATGGAGTTCTAATAAATGCTCAAGGTATGAACAGTTCACTTGTTTGTATAAACTTAATTTAGATACACTTATTGGTAGAATAATACGTTGCAGCAGTTTTATAGAAGTGCATTAATTTCAGATGGAATGTTATTTTGAAATTTCTGGATATTGAGGAAATTATTTATATATGCAGCATTTTTCCCAGAGTAAGAGTTGTGGCATTTCGTTTCCAGGAGAGATGAATGTATTTTCTTTGAGAAATACGCAATAACAACTCATCACTCAAATTTGACAGAAGACAAGTAGTGTTGTGGGTAGATATATTACACGCAATTAGTGTTTTGAACTAATTATAACTCAAATCTGATAGCAGATAATCAGTGTCACTCAAATCTGATAGCAGATAATCAGTGTTATGCATAATACTGTGTTATACCCATAATAGTTGTTATACTCATGAAATTAGCTGTTGTCAGTACGACCTTCACAGGTTGAAACAATTACAAATGGAATATGGACTACACCATCGTGATGGGTGATAGACCATGAGCTGAGAGAAAGTCTAGAGCAGGGGTCTCCAAACTTTCCAGTCTTACGGCCATACTGTTTACTCCAGTAAGTATCAAGAGCCAAAACCATTTTAATTTTTCTGCACATCTATAATTTTTAGACTAGTCGCCGAGTACGCTCTCTGAGAGAGCATACGCTTGCTAAATTCGCTTCATTCTCCAAAATGAAGTACACAAAGAATGTTACAGATCTAAGTTAACCGATGAGCATCTTAAATCTTTTTTAATAATTGGTACAAGTAAAATTGATCCACTATTGCCAGTGAAAAATCACAATTACATAAATCTCATTAGTATTTTCCTACAAATGGATACCCCGCGGTTTTATTCGCTTTAATTTAGCTTTTCGTTCCTCAGGGATTTTCAGGATCCAGGTTTGATCCAGAATATATACATTCAAAACATCGATATAGTACATACATATACAATACTCTTTACCCCAACATAACTACCGAGGGTAACCGCGGGATGTTCACTAGTTTATAATGTTAGTGGGATTCATTTCAATTATTTGTTATGCTTTTGCAAGTAAATAAAACATTAATAATTTTAGTAAATAATTTTGCGTATTAGCAAGTAAATAAAACGAGTTATTATCATTCTGTGTTTTTTTATCCAACTTATTACTGCAACAATAAGCTATTCGCTGTCGCGGTCCGGATTGATGACACTGGCGGGCCCGGATTTGGCCCGCGGGCCGTAGTTTGGAGATCCCTGGTCTAGAGTGTTGAGTCTACAGTCAAAGAGTGTTGTTTTTTTCTTTTTCTCTGGAGTGACTGAATAGGATGCAGATTCCGCCTGTTTTTCAAAGTGAGCCCCTTGTGGTGTCTTATATCACGCCGTGTGATAATTAAAGTCTGACACAGACTGTGTTTTGAGATTCAACGTAGACTCAATAACTCCTATGTTGGAGGGAAGTGTACTTGTGGTTTAATCGCGCACTTGTGATCAAATTTCTATTCTTAATTTTCATTTCTTTGAATAATAACCAAGAGTTCTGTATTTGTATGTATATATATATATATAATGCTTGTAAATAAAAATTAAAGTGTTCCCATGGTCCTGTCAGTGGCACTATTCTTGAAGGCGTTATAATAGCCGAGACGTTGCAATACACACAATTTTAAATAATTCCTCAAGATAAAAATTGGGAATGTTAGATTTGATTCCTTAAGATTTTCTGCAATTCATTTTTTCGCTCTAAAATGAACCGTTCGACACCTTTCCGTAAGCAATAATTTCCTTTAAATTGCTTCACTAAATTTCATATCGTCGTTTTAGTTGCCTTATTTTCGTTGTGAATTTCACTCCATAATCAATACGCCTCGTAGAGTAGGATGAAGTTTCGATATATTGTTCAGTTATAAAATACCCTTCATCTAATAATAGCACAATGGGAAAATGGTGTGATAATAAACGGAACTGATATAATAAAAAAGGGCTTTTTCATACACCCGTAACCAGAATTAAAACTACTGCTGCAAGTAGTAAATGGGACCCTATCTTCAGAGTATCAATTGAACTACTATAGTATGCTTAACAGTAATTGCTGGCATGTGCCTCCAATCAATAAAAAATTATTTATAAATTCATGAGTATATCGATTTTTGATATTGATATCTAGTTTTATGCAAAATAATGAAAATTTGAAATCCCTTACCTCTCCTCGGCGTATCTTTTCTGCCAGGCTGCATGCAGATTCCAGCAGAATGGGATCTTCTATGTCAGCTAATTTCTTGGCACGCCCGCAGTACTTGAGAAACAGTACAAATCGTGTGATCAGTTCGATCAGTCTGCGGAAGAATCGTACGATGTAGGAGAGGGCTTTGTTTTTGAAGAGAATGGACATTGTTCACTTTGCTTCGAACACAAAGTACCGGGAGAAATTAAGAGCGAAAATGTCTATCACTTTCAGTCGATGGTTGTATGGAAGCAGAGAGAGTTCGTCTTTGCCAATGAAGATGACTTGCGACGAAAATTGTAAATGGACCAGAGAGCTGAAAAGTAAAGCAATAAATTAAAGATTTAACAAAAAATTTTAAAAACTATTTTAAATGCTATTGCATATAATAAGCTTAGTAATATATAGAAGTATTCTTTTTTTTTACCTTTATTTTACACTTATTATTAAATTTCATGCATTTTTTTTTTATTTCATTCTTTTTTTTTTGTCTATACAAAATGAATTCTGTCATCTACTTATCAATTAAAAAGTGTTGTGCATCTTTTATGTACGTACTTTATCAATCAAAAAGTGTTGTACATTAACATATTATAATATATTTTTTTTTTAATTTATCCTTAAGTTAGTATAACAATTATATCTTATTTATCCTACATTAAGTTGCATCTGATGTTCTTAGGTTGGTATAAAAATTTGATTGGGAACTTGACAAGACAGCGGGGTCGAGCCGAGTTTGGTTAATGTTGATGACTTGTTCATTACAATTGTTGCTTTTATAAATAACAGTGGAGATTATAACAAAATGGATTAAATAACAGTGAACATTATAACAAAATGGGCTAAATACCAGTGGAGATTATAACAAAGTGGACTAAATATCAATGGATATGGTTCAAATTGTGCGATGGGAGTTACTAGGTTTTCTGCAATACGTTAAGCAAATGAATTGCAGTTACACCTTGAAATTTTCCTCAAATGCATTAGTTTCTCCCCACGGAAATTAGAGTTGACATCCTGCAGTGTTATCTTTTGAAAACATCTTTCTTTTCGTCATGTTTAATTTTAATTTTAATAACGTATAACTTTTTTAATTTTTTAATTAATTTTTTCTTACCTATGATTAGCAGTTGCAAACAAAGAGAAGAATTGATGACATATTCTCCAAAAATAAAATTTTTGAACAATCGATTTGAATTGGTTACAGTTTCTGAGCATTATTTTGATTAGCTTTTTTGAAACACGACGCACATTACGTGCACTGAAAATTTTTGTTTTTTTTTTCTGTATTTGTCATTCTTGATATTTTTATCGTATGTTTTACTTCTTAATTTAAGACAGAATGCAATTATAACTGATGACAGAAAATGTTACTTCAAATTCTGATCCATTACTCTATAAATACGTTATCCCTGAAAACAAGTAATATAAAAAAAAAAATTTTTAAGTAAATTCCTTCTTTTTTTTCTCCCTATATTGCAGGAAGTCCTTTATAAATAGTTTTCATTCATTTTTTTAAGTTTATCTGGCGCCATCTATTGTTAGATACATACTACTTATATCTAAAAAACACTAAAATTAATTAATTAAATTTAATTACTGAATTAATATTTGAAAAAACTGTATTAACATCCAGTGTCATCCACTACAAGTTCAAAAAAATGTATTTGAACTTGAGTGGATGAATAAAAAATGTTTTATGAACGATTGAAAATTTGAACAAGATATATATAGGGAGAGTGTGAGCTAATAGAAGGAATTTAGCAAAAATAAGATTCTTGTGGGATTTATTTTCATTTTACAGTAAATCACAACCATTGATATTCATTTATTATAATCGAACGGGGTAACAAAAATTTTGTATATATATATAAGATTGAAATACATAAGCTATAAATATTATATATATATATATATATATATACATATGCATGAAAGCTTGAAAACTTGCGTTCATTTTTATATGGTATTTAATAAAATGGGACTTGATGGTCAAATGACTAGCGCTCTGGCTTCGATGCCGCAGGTCTCGGGTTCGTGTTCCAGCGGTGCCATGGATATTTTTAGTGGTTCGGAATCCACTTTAAATCGTAGGTTCCGGTCTAATATGATTGTTGGGTGTAGGACTGACAACCCTAGAAAACCATGTTGTAAAAAGAAAACATCTCCTGGCTCGAATTCTGCCAGTAGACAGATGTCCTTGTTCCACCATGGGGCTGTCGCGCCAATGAAGAAGAAGAAGAATTTAATAAAGAATTAATTTTTTTAATCGTTTTAAATATTTATATCTCTGGTTGTGATAAATTAATGGCTAAATATTTTAGCTTTAAATTTCCTATGTTTCTAAATTATCTTTTTTTCGACAAACGATGATAAACCTAAATAAGTAATTGAGACAACGATGCTACAATGCAATGTCTTTTAAGTATACGATTTTATACTCGCATCTTCTAAGTGTGATTCTTAACGTATTCTTTTGTTAAATATTAAATCATGGGAAAATTCTGTACAGCTGTAAGATATGACAAGTATCGCAACGCCGGAAGTAGGGGGTCAGCATCTTTAATAGGTCGGGACGCGAAGGAGAAAGGGCCTTCCACTGGAAAGATAAACAAGTAAAATAAAAAAAAAATTTAAGTCAATTCCTACTTTTTTTTTTACTGTATTGCAGAAAGTCTTTTATAAATACTTTTCTTTCATTTTTTAAGTTTATTTGGCGCCATCTATTGGTAGATATATGCAACTTAAATCTAAAAAAAAACCCTAAAATTAATTAATTAAATTTAATGAATGAATTAATATTTGAAAAAACTGTATTAACAGCCAGTGTTATCCACTACAAGCTCAAAAAAATGTATTTGAATTTGAGTGGATGAATAAAATGCATTTTGTTAACGATTGAAAATTTGAACAAGATATATATAGGGAGAGTGTGAGCTATAGAAGGAATTTAAATAAAAAGAAAGACTGTTTAGAAATGGTAAGAAAAGGAAGTTGGACAGGCGTGAGAAATAATTCAGCCGATGCAGAAATCTGGAAATATCATTTCGTTTGAGAAAATAATTACAATTGATGATGAGACTGATTGTTACGAGGCGTGAGGTAGAATCCAGTCGAGACAGAAATCCCATTGTATTATTCGTCTCAGAAAATAAGACTGTCAATTGACGCTGAGGTCAATTGTATTTTCCGTTTTAAAGAAAATTTTAATTACTATTGGTGTTGAAACTGGTTGTTTAATGAAAGTGTTGTGAGAAACTATAAATGTGATTCTTAATTATAGTAAATGTAAATAAAGAATGTGCGTTTATTATACAAACCCTGAAGGAATTTAATTGCCACACGATTGTGGAACACGACCATCTCCTTGGCTTTCCAAAGATAATAACACAGCATGTATTTTTTTTTTGTCACAACATGCTTATGCAACATTATTAAGTGACAGAAATCGAATGTATAAGTTCTTTTTAATTAAATTCATATCGAATTCCTGTCAACATAATTCATGTATGGTAATTTGTAAATGAGGACCTGACGGCCGAGCGGTTGGCGCTTGATGCCCCAGGTTTCAGATTTGAGTCCCGGCGGTGCCATGAATGCTTGTAGTGGTTTAGAATCCCTTTTAAACCGTATGTTCCGGTCTAATATGATTGAAAAGGGTAGGACTGACAATCCTACCTCGTAAAAAAGAAAATATCTCCTGTCTAGAAATCTGCCTGTATGTAGATGACCTAGGCCTATCGTGGGGCTGTTGAGCCAATGAAGATTGATTTGGTTTGTCTCTTTATGGTTATCTTGCACACGAGGGATCTACCTTTTTAAAGTTGAATCAGAACCACCAACAAACATTTATGCCAGAGCGCTAGCCAATGATGAAGAAGAAGAAAAATCTGTAAATGACTTGCGTTATGATCAATGTTTTCACAAGAGAGTACTCGATGACAATTGTGACAGTATTTTAAAAACAGTTCATGGTGTAAAAGTATTCTAAGCCGTTCCAGTCGTTTAAAAGATCTTGAAATTAATTTGACACTTTTGGCTGCTTTTCTTTGTTTGAAATAACAGCGAACTGATGAATAAAAACCGCGTTTTTTTTTTTGCAGAGTTTATTGTCAGTTTTTCTCTATTACAATTATTTAGTCTTTATTGATAGTTATTTTCTATTAGTTATTAGTTAATGAATTTTGGTCCGTTGTGGATTATTGTTTTTATGCGGCCTGATGGCCATTTGGCTAGAGCTCTGGCCTTTGGTACCTACCACAAGCTTCAGATTCAAATCCTTGCGGTAGCATGGATTTATGTTAGTGGTTCGAAACCCATGTTAAACTACAGGACACGGTCTAATTAGCCCAAAGTGTTCAAAAAATGACCATAGAGCGACAAACCAAACTATTGTTTTATTTCTTGTAATTTGTTGCATTAAGTTTTAAATACCTTGACTGGCCTGCAATTAAAAAGTTGGGCCATTGAACTGAGGGAATCTGTATTCCAAACGTGGCGAGTCAACTTAATCGAAATTTCCTATACTAATAATGGGAATCACCTCTATAAATTTGTGAATCGAAAAGTCTTTTGTTAGTTAAATTGTAAGTCCCGGTCTAATTAGTTTAATGCAACCCGTGGCCCGCCTTGAACATTTTTCCGGCCAGTGAGATTTATTATACCTTTACAAACTATATTTATTTTTTAATGGCCAAAGTAGTGAAAGCCAACGTATTAAAAAAAATGCATTATGTATGCATCCATATATTCAAAAATTTACTGTCGAAATTACGTGAAAAAAATTTAAAAAATTAAATAATAATATTCTTGCGCAAACAAATATCGCACTAGTAAAATAAATATTTTTTAACGATTTCATTTTTTTTTATATTTCATTTCTAGTGTTATATATTAATTTACAATGTGCGTTTAGTATCATTATTATTATATTATCTATAATAGTAAACACAATAATATTAACTCAATATGTTTCAGTTTTCCACTCCAAAAAAATGTCTGCAGTGGGTCTAAATCTAATATAGGGATATATAATTTTGCATGCGGCCTGCTGACTTATGATGCGTTTCGAAAGTGGGCCATAAGATCATTTGGGTTCTCCATCCCTGGTCTAAAGTGTTCTCAAAATGACCATAGAGCGACAAATCAAACCAAAACAAAAAGGAAAAAAGGGAGAACATTCAAGCATTTGGCAAACATTCAAACTTTAGTGTCATGTTTGGAAGAGATTCATAGTATATCAGGCTTTCCATGGTGAATAGATAATGCTGAATTTGCTATGTCATAGGTGAATGACATCAAGTCAAACGCCAGACATAAAAATAAATTATTTTTCATCTTTCTTTTTCAGTGTGAGTTTTTCCTCAATATTTTACTATTCATCATGAATGTTTAAATGATATGGCTTCAAAAGTATCAAAATGTGAATAACATTTATTTACGTTATTATTCACCGGATTGTATCAGTCAAAAATTAAATATACGCTTTATATGAATTTTCAGAAAAATCAAGATTGATTAAACTAAGTACATTATTGAGAAAAGATAATACAATACATTTATTTAGAAGACCATATATTTAGAAAAATTATTTTAATACTAATACTGTTTTTTAAAATGAGGATGATTTTCGCAATAAAAAAAGGAATTTCGTGTACATTGTGTTGAACGCTTTACATATTTACAAGTTTTTTATTTTCCTATTAAAAATAACCTGGTAAAATAGTATGTTTCAAATAATGTTTTATTTTGTAGCCTTTTTTTTTTTTTAATGTTTAACCAGGAATACCTAACTATAAAAAAAGTTGCCTAAATTAATATTAAAATACCAATTAATATTAGATATTAGAATATTAGAACAATTTAAAACAGTTTAATTTGTGAAAAAACTTTATTTGCCTATTATTATTATATCCTCAAAAATCAATTTTTATTTTCTGCTAGCAATACATTATTGACCATTGTTAATTTTAAATATTTCTTTTTGTTCTAATGCAACTGGCAACCACTTAGACAATTGTCTTAGATGCCTTAAGGCAAGCGCTGCACCGACGTTACTCATTTAGCACTACACAGGAGGTGCGTGTAGCTTGAAGATAAGCTACGAAAACGGAGTAACAATGCCTTCGCAACGCTCTACGATCGTGTTAAACCGGACCTACGGTTTAAAGTGGATTCCGAACCACTAAATACGTCCATGGCACAGCCGGGACTCGAATCCGAAACCTGTGGTACCGAGCGTCAGAGCGCTAGCCACTCGGCTATTCAGGCCCCTTAAATATAATATTATTAATATTTTTAATTCCAAATTTTAATCATGCTTTCAAATTCTCTTCATGAATTGAGTTTGTATTAAACACAAAATATTTAGCTACTTTATTCTCAATAATCATTCGATTAACATTTAATTACTCGAACTTCATTAATGATTTAATTTAAATTGTCATTTATTCTTAATTTAGAGAAACTTATTTATTTCAAGAATTTTCTATTTTAAACGTTTCGAAGAATTCATATTTAATTAAATTAATAAGCTGTTCTCAAAAATTTAATTTCTTTTTCAGTTTTACAATTAAGTTTGAAATATATTTAGATCAAGAACAGATATATTTTTTGCGAAAATTCGTTACTTGAAATAACTACTTATTTAAAAGATTTTATTTTTTTAAAAATTTACATTTCTAGGTAGTGTTCCGTAAAAAATGTCAAACGGTAAAAATTTCCTTTCATATAATATTTAGAAAAGAAAATTAACATAACATAACCCTTAACAATAATATCCTTTCATAACAATAATTAAAATAAAAAGAAAAAACGTACAAAAATTGACTCGTAACATTATGGAATATAAAAATGGTATTAAAAAATCTTATATGAGTAACTGCATTTATTTTTATTTAAATTAATTTAAATTAATTTTTGAAACAAATAAAAACTATATATTTAATTATATATATTTAACAAATTAAGAAAATAAAACAATAAAGAGAAAAATAAATAGACTTACCGTTGAAATAGAAGCAGTTATTTAGAATTTAATAAACTTTTCATTTTAGAAAAAGTCCTTTGGCGACTTATTTTATTTAGAAGATTGAATAACATTATTTTTTGAAAAATGGAATTTTCATATTTAATTAGTAAAGAATAAAATATTACGAAAATTGCCTTTTATATAATATTTGGAAAAGAAAACCAATTAAATAAACTAATAATTAAAAGAAAATACCATTTAAGAACTATACAACTTACAAAAATTTACTCGTTAAGTTCATAAAATATAAAAAGGATATTGAAAGTACTGGCGACTAATTTTATTTAGAATAATCGAATTCAAGAAATAACGTTATTTTTTGTAAAATGGAATTTTTATATTTAATTAAGAAAGAATAAAATATTACTAATTTATTTTTATAAAACTTAAAACTGATAAATTCTTAAAATAAACACATATTTTTTAATATATATCTAAAATATAAGTAATATTTATAAAACATTTACCGTTTAAATAAAAGTAGCCATTTGTTTGAGAATACAATTTGATTGCTTGATTTACAAAATAAATCGTTTGCGGTTTAGTAAGATATAAATGTGTAGGATAATTAAGTAATTATGATAGAATAACTGAATTTCGTTTAATAAATGTGAACATTTTTTTTTCTTTATTTTTTTATCAAAGCTTTAAATTAACATTTTAACTTACCGTTGGAATAGCAGCAAATCATTTAGGATTTAATAATTTTTTCATTTTATAAAAAATATTTCAACATCTAATATTATTTAGTAAATTGAATTCAAGAAATAATATTATTTTATGCAAAATGGAACTTTTATGTTTAATTAATAGATAATAAAATATTACGAATTTATTTTTATAAAACTTAAAACTGTTAAATTTTTAAAATAAACATGCATTTTTTTTTATCAGTAATATTTATAAAACATTTACAGTTTAAATAAAAACAGCCATTTATTTGCGAATGTAAATTGATTGTTTGATTTACAAAAGAAATCGTTTGCTATTTGGTTAGGTAAATGATAAAAATGAGTATGATGATTAAGTAATTATAATAAAATAACTCAATTTGGTTTACTAAATGTGAACATTTTTTTTCTTTATTTTTTATCGAAGCTTTATATTAACATTTTCTTAAAGAGACATTTGGCGCTTAAATAAAAACAGCCATTTATTTGCGAATGTAAATTGATTGTTTGATTTACAAAAGAAATCGTTTGCTATTTGGTTAGGTAAATGATAAAAATGAGTATGATGATTAAGTAATTATAATAAAATAACTCAATTTGGTTTACTAAATGTGAACATTTTTTTCTTTATTTTTTATCGTAGCTTTATATTAACATTTTCTTAAAGAGACATTTAGCGCTTAAATAAAAACAGCCATTTATTTGCGAATGTAAATTGATTGTTTGATTTACAAAAGAAATCGTTTGCTATTTGGTTAGGTAAATGATAAAAATGAGTATGATGATTAAGTAATTATAATAAAATAACTCAATTTGGTTTACTAAATGTGAACATTTTTTTCTTTATTTTTTATCGAAGCTTTATATTAACATTTTCTTAAAGAGACATTTAGCGCTTAAATAAAAACAGCCATTTGTTTGAGAATACAATTTAATAAATTTTTCACTTTAGAAAATAATTTTATTTAGAAGATTGAATTTAAGAAATAATATTATTTTATGCGAAACGGAATTTTTATGTTTAATTAGTAATGAATAATATGTTACTAACGTATTTTTATAAGACTTAAAACATATAAATTCTTAAAATAAACGTGTATTTTTTAATATATATCTAAAATATAAATGATATTAATAAAACATTTGCCGCTTAAGTAAAAACAGCCATTTGATTGACAACATTTGATTTAGAATTTTGCTGTTTGGTTAGATAAATGATAAAATTGTGTTGGATAATTAAGTAATTATGATAGAATAACTCAATTTGGTTTAATAAATGTGAACATTTTATTTTTATTTTTATCGAAGCTTTAAATTAATATTTTCTTAAAAATGCATTAATTAATCTGAACGGAATATAATATCATTTTTTGTTTAATTTCGCTAAAGAAAAAAAAAACATTTAAAATGCAACTAATTTTCCTGTAAATAAACTCATTGCGGAGAACATGTATTTTTTGGAGGATGAGAACATGTGTAAAATAAACATGTATTTTTTAATATATATCTAAATTTAATCTAAAGCTTTGATAAAAATAAAAAAAAATTCATATTTCTTAAACCGAATTGAGTTATTCTATCGTAATTACTTAATTGTGTTACACATTTTTATTACTTAAGTGGTAAATGTTTTTTCAGTGTTACTTTTATTTTAGATATATGTAATATTACTTATATTTTAGCGAAATTGTGCGAAAAAATAATATTTTAATTTTCTTAAAAATCATTAATTAATCTAAACGAAATAAAATATTATTTTTTCACACAATTCCATTAAAGAAAAAAATATTTCAAATACTACAACTTGTTTTCCTCTAAATAAAATAATCGTGGAAATAAAAACGAAGAATAAAAGTAAAAGTATCTCACCTTCAAAAAAACTGTCGATTACGAGGAAGTAGAGAAATGGAAAGCCGCTGGGGTAAGAGAGAGCGTGACAATCTTTTACCGAACCACAGTTAAAAGTGAAAGCTAGTCTGAAGACGAGATCTTCGCCTTCCGCTTAGCACAGAAACACCGTTTGGTCGGTGTTGGAGGAGGAGAGGTAGAAGAAAAAAATTGTAACGATTACATTTGAGAGGGAATAAAAAAAAAAAAAAAAATCATGAAACTAAAAACAAAAAACTTCTTGAAGCTACTTAGCGGATGAAATGCCTGGAGGCTGTAGGTCTGTTCGGAATTTGACAGTGGCCAGTCACGTGAACTATCC
Source organism: Caerostris darwini (assembly GCA_021605075.1). NCBI lineage: Eukaryota > Metazoa > Arthropoda > Arachnida > Araneae > Araneidae > Caerostris > Caerostris darwini. Next base: position 79,849 of record BPLQ01012960.1, on the reverse strand, counting down.
CGTTGTTTCGTTTCGCTTCACGTGACTTCCATGTTCCAATTTATAAAGTTTATACTTTCTCATCTTGGAACATCTATGAGTTTCAAAATGAAGATGATTTTTATTGGTTTGCTATTAGTGTATAGTTCATTTTGCTGTAGAAATACTTGTGGATTCAAGTTACCAAGAAATCTTGTGTGATTTAACCAAAAATATTGAGTCAACTATATAGTTTTCAATGATTTTATTGTTTAGTGTTAATTTAGTTGGCTAATTTAGGTTTAATTTGGTTAATTGGTTAGGTTTTTTTGCTGTATAAATACTTGTGTATACAAGTTATCAAGAAATGTCTCGCGATATTCACAAAAATATTGAGTCAACTATATAGTTTTCAATTATTTTATTGATTAGTTTTAATTTTTATTTTTCATTTTGCTGTAGAAATACTAGCGGATACAAGTTATCAAGAAATCTTGTGTGATATTCCCAAAAATATTGATTCAACTTTATACTTTTCATTTTATTGTTGATTTTACTGCAAAAATACTTGTGGATCCAAGTTATCAAGAAATCTTACCCAAAAATATTGAGTCAACTTTATAGTTAACTTTTTTGTTGGTTTTACTGTAAAAATACTTATGGATCCAAGTTATCAGGAAATCTTGCGTGATATTCCCAAAAAAGAGTCAACCATATAGTTGATTTTCTTGGTTAGTTTTAATTTTAAAGTTCATTTTGCTGTACAAATACTTGTGGATTCAAGTTACCAAAAACTATTACTCAAAAATATTGAGTCAACTATAAAGTTTTCAATGATTTTATTGGTTGGCTTTTAGATTATAGTTCATTTTTCTGTAGAAATAATTGTGGATCCAAGTTATCACGAAATCTTGCCCAAAAATATTGAGTCAACTATATAGTTTGCAATGATTTTATTGGTTAGTTTTAATTTTAGAGTTCATTTTGATGTGCAAATAATTGTGGATCCAAGGTACCAAGAAATTTTGCGTAATATTCCCAAAAATATTGAATCAACTATATAGTTTTTAATAAAGCCATTTGTTTCTTTTGTCTTCAAGAAGTTTTCAAAATAATAAAGGAAAATAATATTTAAGAAAAACCTTCAAGTTGATGTATGTATTGTGTGGATGCAAGTTACCAAGAAATTCTTGAACGATATTCCAAAAAATATTGAGTCAACTTGTTTGCAAAGCAGCGCCATCTCTGAAAGCGCTAAAGGAAAACCCTGAGTCGAAGCGAGGAGTTGAGTAAGTGTATGTAAAGAGAAAAGATGTGTGGCTAGACCATCCTCGAGTATGAAGACAGGCAAAATAAATGGGAAATTAATACAGCCCACGTCGTGTTTTAATTTGTTTTAAATTTGTATGAGTAAACTATCGAACACAACTATATAGTTCTCAATAAAGTCGTTTGTTTCTTTTGTTTCCAAAAAGTTTTCAAAATAATAAAGGAAAATTATACTCAAAAAAAATTCCATATTGATGTTTGTATTGTGTGGATGGAAGTTACCAAGAAACTTTGAGTGATATTTCCAAAAATATCGAGTCAACTATATAGTTTTCAATAAAGTCATTTATTTTTTTTGTCTCCAAATAATAAAGAAAAATATTATTTAAGAAAAAACTTCATATTGATGTATATATCGTGTGGATGCAAGTTACCAAGAAATTTTGCGAGATATTCCCGAAATATTGAGTCAACAATATAGTTTTCAATAAAGTCGTGTGTTTCTTTGTCACCAAACGATTTTCAAAATAATAAATTAAATTTAAATTTTAAAAAAATTCATATAATTAATTTATATTCAAATCTGTTCCATTTTCACTAAAAATCTATTTCATGTTTGTTAATATTTCAATCCCTAGTGGAAATCGCGTTCAATAATAAATTTTTGAAGTAATATAAAAAAAAATCAATTCCTACTTTTTTTTCACAATATTGCAGAAAGTTCTTTATAAATAATTTTCATTCATTTTTTTTAAGTTTATCTGGCGCCATGTGTTGGTAGATACATGCAACTTAAATCTAAACAAAAATTAAATTAATTAATTAAATTAAATTGCTGAATTCATATTGGAAAAAAACTGTATTAACATCAAGTGTCATCCACTACAAGTTCAAAAAAAAAATGCATTTGAATTTGAGTGGATGAATAAAAATATTTTATGAACGATTGAAAATTTGAACAAGATATATATAAGGAGAGTGTGACCTAATAGAAGGAATTGAAAAAATAGTTTAGAATTTTTTTGTAGAAATATTTTAAAAAAAATTATTTTTCAATATATTCAGATTTTTAATTTAACACAAATTAGAATCAAAATGTTTTATGAAAAATTTATAGATTTTTCTTCAATTTTGAAACCCACTGTAAATTGTTTCTGTTGTCATTGTAGATTGTTTCGTTCAATCATAAAATGTAGATTTCTTTTTTTTTCATCATGGAATATAGATTTTATTCCAAAATATAAGATACTGGAATTTTTATTTACATAAAATATATAATTATTAACACTTTAGAATTAAAATAATTAACGTAAAATATTAAAAATAAATTAAGCATTAGCTCTAATTTAAGATGCAAACACACTATTTTATGATATTGAACACCACAAAATAAAAATAAATGACATAAAATTATATTGATTAACCAATGAATCATTAACAAAAACCACAAAATCCGATACAGAAATTTATATTTTATTAATTTTTGTATCTTTCCTTCCTTTTCTTATAATTTTAATAAATTTTTGAATTTCATAAAAAAATCCTTCATTTGAAACTGAACGTTGATTTTGAAAAATCAATATTTAAGATCTTACTTGTAATTTAGTTATTTTTAGTAGCATAAAAAAGCCGTTTTTCATGATATTCGAGAAGAAAAAAACACTCTTTACTGCTCATATTGCCTATAAAACATTTCTGCGTCAAATAACTTTCACATAAAATACACACATATATATTTTTATTATCTATAAATTTTTTTATATGTAACTGAACGTTAATTTTAAAAAATCAATATTCAAGATCTTGCTCCGAATTTAGTTATTTATAATAACACAAAGAAGCTGTTTCTCATGATATTCAAGAAGGAAAAACTCATATAAAAATTTCTGCTTTGAATAACATAAAATACACACATAGTACATAAAACACATATATCAGAGTTCCCAATCCCTATTTTGACCAGATGTTCAGCCAGGCAGTCGTATCCAGCTCTTAATCTAAAATTGGCAACAGCCTCTTTTTTCACTAAATTTTTCCAATCATCATCGATTTTCTCTCAGACATTTCCTTTGATATTAAATAATAGAGAGTTTTTGCATAACGGAAGCCACACGCTTTCACTGTTCCGCTATCAGGTGCATGGTGTCACAGCGCATGCGCTCATCAGAACTCGACGATTTATCAGGAAACTAAAAAATTGTTTTTGCGTAACCTCCGCTTTCACTTCCGATAAATTCAAAACAGCTGCAATACTAGATATCCAATGCAAGGAGCTGGGTGATGATATAGAAGTGCAAATATCCAGTTCTCGATAGGAAAGATTTTTAGGAACCTTTTTTGTCAGATGAAATTCTATCTTCTTTAATTATATATTCGTAATACAAAAAATTTCAAAATGTATCTCATATATGCTTGTGCTCCACTTGATAATTGCTATTCATCTTTATATGACAATTACAGCTCCATATTTTTCATTAGAACTTCACATTTTCGCAGAATATTTAGAACTGTATTATTTTTCAATTCCTACTATTAGTTTGCACTCTTCCTATATATATATACATGTATCTTGTTCAAATTTTCAATCGTTCATAAAATACTTTTTATTCGTCCACTCAAGTTCAAATACATTTTTTTTCAAACTTGTATTGGATGACACTGGATGTTAATACAGTCTTATCAAATATTAATTCATTAATTAAATTTAATTGATTAATTTGAGCTTTATATGGGAGAAAAAAAATTTCTCTTATATAAGATATTTATCAGGATATGAATTTAGGAATAAATGCCGTCAGTGACGAAGCGTGAAGATCGCTGAAAAAAATTTCTTTTTCAGATTCATTTTTTATTCTGGGTTCTAGTCTGAGTCAAGGAGGGAATAAAATGGAAAATGAAACGCGAATAAATTAGTGAGAGATGGAAAGTGTGTATGTGAGAGAGAGAGAGAGAATTTTTCTAATTTAAAAAAAAAAAAAATGAAAATTATTTATAAAGTACTTTCTGCAATATAGTGGAAAAAATAGGAATTGACTTAAAAATTTTTTTTTTAAAGTTTTATTTTTAAATCTTTTTACTTGGTACAGTTGTAATAAATGTTTAATTCAAATTGTTTCCAATTCTGTTCTTAAAGTTATATAGATTGTAAGTATATCATTTCTACTATTTTTTGGATTCGTACAAGATTTGTTTTTGTAAAGAATTTTCAATATTTTTCATTTAAGAACAAATATATTTTTTTTATTTTTTTAGAATACGAGTAAAATGTTAAGGTATAAAAAGGTATTAAAGTATAAAAAAAACTATTTTCAAAAAATGCAAAGAATAAAAAAAAAAAAAAAAAAAACATTTCTATTTCAAGCTGCTTTATGACTAGCATTAAAGTTGTTTGTGTCTCGATTTAAACATCTGGTTTTCTCACCATTTAAAGCATCAATTCATTTCCAATCCAGATATTGGGGTAAAAGCTCGATTACAGTTAATCCCGGTTAAGGTATTTCCTGAAAATTTATAGTTTTATCTTTAGATGTATGTATTAATTTTTAAAAATGTACTTATAAATGATAATGCAATTAGATGTATATATGTTACATGTTTACTTCATTATTATGATTTTAATAATTACTTATTCTTAATTTTAAAAAAAATTATCTGTCAATTTATGCTAGTGAAAAATACTATGCAGATATTTTTAAATTAGCAGTATTTTTTTGATATTTAAATTATTTTTCATTTCTATTTTTGCAATTCAAAAGGCTATTTAAAATTAATAGTCTGTACCTGTAATTTGTACTTGTTAAGATACTGCATGATTTTAGCTTCAGATGTAAGTAATTCATATTCAGTAATATCATATGTTTGTTTTAATTATTAAAAGCATTGTAACTAGTTCCGCTTTTATATTTTCATTCCGAAGCTTATATTTAATGTACAAATTATATTAAAATATTATTGCAAATATGTTCTATAAAATTAATTATTTATCTAGTTGAGTAGTTGAAATTTGTAAATGTAGTAATGGTTTTTAAAATGCAATTTTTTTAATTAAAATAAAATTGCTTTTCTGTTTTCATGAAACAAGATTATTATGTACAGACGTTTAGTGGTTTCATTGGTGATAAGCATTTACAGATAACTGTACAAAATCTAAATTTCCTTAAAATACATCATTAAGAAAAATGAACTAAGAATTCATTCTTTCTAAATTTCTTATAAAGCATTTGGCATTGAAGATTATGCATATAACAATTTTAAAAAATAATAATAAGTATAATTTTCAAATTTTACTTAAAAATTGGTGAACATAATTAATTTTTATGATTAGAAACAAATGTATTATGAATGAACATGATTAATTTTAATATCTTAATTTATTTTTCATATGTCTAGCTTTAAGAATATCTATTATAAATTTATATTAATTTAAAACAAACAAAAAGAAGTAATGTTTTTATTTAAAAGCATATTAAAAAGTTACTTGCTATAAAAAATTTGCTTTAGTTATTAAAATTCTAACATTTAATCATTTTTAATTTTGATAATCATTTTACTTTTATGTTAAATAAAACTACTATAGAAATATTTTCAAGTTATTAAACTGCTTCTGTTGATATTTTAATTTTTTTTTCCTATTTTGTATTTCATATGATTATTTAAGAAATAATTTATAATTTGTACTTGTAACTATGAAAAAATCAGCATTTGTAATAGTATAATATTTTTAAATATTAAAAATAAATTTTAATTTATTTAAATTAAGTTAATAGCGTTTAATTTCGGATTCTCGCGCGTTTCATAATTAGTCTAATTCCTTATCGTTTTTCCGCCATGTTGGTTGTTACGTTATCAAAAACGCTTTCAAGTCGCATGCGAAGTACTGCAATATTTCCGGTAAGCATGCTCAATAATGTAATGTTTGGAGTGGTAGGGAGAAAAAAAAATATGGGACGATAAAAAAACGATATGCAAAAACTCTCTAATAATTCACTAATATACGATGGCTTAATTTTGTCCCGCATAGTTCTCATAAACATACTATAAATCGAAATCCTATAATGTAATTTGATATTTCACGATTCTATGATTATCTTAGAAAACTGCTCAACCCAGTATTAATATTTATACCTAAGTAACAACAAAATACTTTCTCCAAAATTATTTAATAAAATATTTTGCTAATATATCTTAGAGATAAAATTAAAATTTTTAAAAAATAATTTAAAATGTATAAGAATTTCTTCTTTTGTGTATTATAAATTATTATAATATTTTTTTTTTTTGTCTGATATACTATATTTTCCTTCTGTCATTAACTATGGCTATATATATTATTATTATTGTATGTTTTTTTTTCTTTTCATTTTATCATACTGTTGACTTTTAAAAAAATCTAGATTCCTGACGCAAAATTTTATGATTTTAACGAATATTTGAAAATAGTACAGTATGAAAACTTAGGTACTCATGCATGAAATGGCGTTTCGTTTGTTCTTGTTGATATAAATTTGGAAAATAAAAAAGTTTTTATTGTGAACAAGGAAATGATTTTAAAAAAATTTTTTAATGAAATTCACACATTAAAATTCCCCATTGTTTCCTCATTTTGGTAGAAAAAGGTATTTTAAATAACACGGTTCATTAATTTTTATTTAAGAAAAAAAGTTTGTTTAATAAAACAAATTATTCAAACGAGATTAAATAATTTAGTTAAATATAATTATAAACCGTAAAATAATTGACATTCAGGAAACTTTAGGTTATATAGAAACAAATTTATATAAATATTTTATATATAATATTACATATAAACTATAAGTCGACTTCGTAAAAGGAAGTAATTCAGAAACAAATTGTAATCAAACAATAAACTCAATTAATGTAAACTGTTTAATTGCCTAAATGTTAACATTATCAATTTACTTCTCTTTTAATAAAAACTAAGTTTTAAATAAATTGATGATGATTTGGGACAAATTTTCCTTGAACAACTAACTTATTATCTATGAACAGTCATTAAAATGAATTAAAAAATGATTCGAAAACGATTAAATAAAAAAATGCAAACGATTCAAATAATAGAATCAAAATGGCAATATAATAACTAACATTATTGCAATGACATTTTTTTAAAGGCTTCATATATTCAAGTTAAAAATTATCATTATATAAATTAAAAGATATCATTATTTCATTACCAAATCTATAAATAGCCATTATCATTAAAAATTGTAAAAAACTTATTTGAAAACGATTAAATAAATAAATGCAAACGATTAAAATAATAGAATCGAAACTAAATAATAGAGAGTTTTTGCATACCGTACGTTAGTTACCGTAGGACGTCCGTTAGCTTTTTCTCCCTAGCGCGCATGCTCATTTTCCTATGAGCATGCGCGCTAGGGAGAAAAAGCTAACGGACGTCCTACGGTAACTAACGTACGGTATGCAAAAACTCTCTAATATTGCAATGACATCTTTTTTTAAAGACTTCATATATTTAAATTAAAAATTATTCTAATTATTCCAATAACAAATTAAAAGTTATCATTCTTTCATTACTGAATCTATGAACAGTCATTATCATTAAAGATTGTAAAAAATTATTTGAAAACGATTAAACAAAAAAGAATGCTAATGATTCAAATAACAGAATGAAAACAAAACTACATTGCATGGCATATGAAATCTTTTTTAAAAGCTTCATATATTTATGCTAAAAATTATTATCATTATTTTCATAACAAATTAAAATTTATCATTCTTTTATTACCGAATCTATGAACAGTCATTAGAGAGTTTTTGCATACCGTTCGTTAGTTACCGTAGGATGTCCGTTAGCTTTTTCTGCCTAGCGCGCATGCTCATAGAAAACATTATTACAGATACGCATGCGCAGTTTCCTATGAGCAGGCGCGCTAGGGAGAAAAAGCTAACGGACGTTCTACGGTAACTAACGTACGGTATGCAAAAACTCTCTATTATCATTAAAGATTGTAAAAAATTATTTGAAAACGATAAAATAAAAAAAAAGCAAACGATTCAAATAGTAGAATAAAAACAAAACTATTTGCATGACAGTATAAGAAATCTTTTTAAAAACGATTATGTATATTTAAATTAAAAGTTATTATTTTTCTTCATGTTATAAATTATAATTTATGATTATTTCATTATTGAAAAATATAAAATATTAATGGTATTATAATTTCTTTATTTTTTTTTTTTTTATCCAAACAAGAAATTAAATTTATTTATACAACTTGATGACGAATGCGATATAAAGTATTTTAAAAACAACTTTAAAAACGCTTTTAAGAAAAATAATTTATTTTACTGTGCATTCAGATAAAAAGTAAAATTAAATTAAAAATTTATTTTTATCAAATTTCTTAGATTTTGTAGGTAGTAGAACAATTCGTAACAATAGTAGAACAATTCGTAGAACAATTGTAGTAACAATTCGTAGAACAATTTAAACAAACAGATAACATTTAATTTTAATGTTGTAATAGCTATAAATATAGTAATAAAACTTATTTTTTATTTTTCTGTTTACATAGAGGAAAGGGCACTGCTGGAAAATTTAAAAATAAATACTCACAAAACTTTTATTTCATACCGAATTTGTAAAAAAAAAAAAAAAAAATAAAAAGATTTTTTTTTGTTTCTATATAAAGATTTTTCAGAATCTTACATTGAAAGAAAATAAGTAACATATACCCAAATTTATTTATTATAAACATATTTATTTTAATTTAAATTAGCTTTAAAAAAAGAGCGTTGAATAAAAATGTTTAGATTTTTTCATTTATTCTAAAATTTCCATCTCTTGTAACTTCAGATATTTTCTTAATTAGGAAATGAAAAACTCAGTAATAATAGTTATAGATGTTTAATACGTATATCTGAATATTTTTTGAATAAAAATTTACGTTGATGCAACTGTTGGCTAATTCATAGCTGAAATTGTTATTACTTAAATATTTATTAAATAAAATTTTGTTATCAATGTTCTTTATACATAAAGAAATTTGATTTTTTCATATTAGTGTATCATTTGTTTTTCAGGTTGCCTATATAATTCCATGTTTTAGCAAAATATATAATTTATTAACAGTTACGAATTGTTTGATTTTCAGCATCATTTTTTTTTTTTGGCAACTGGCGTACCGATTACGGAGTATCAACAGGGGGAAATACCTCTTAAACCTCCTCATCTTAATTCATAGATATGCTTGGAATTTTAAATGGCTGCTTAATTATTGTTAGTAGTATAAAAGATAAAAGTTTCTAAAAATTCAAATTAAGTAGGTACTCAAAAAAAAAAGATAAAAATACTATTTATAAAAAGTAAGATAAAAAAATAAAAGAATTTAAAAGTTAAGTTTTAAATTTGGTACAATTCATTTTTTTTTTTTTTTTTTTTGGAATATGGAAGAAAATTTAATAACAGTAACATATTAAAAGTATAATATTATAAAAGTTCTTACTTTCATTTACGAATACTTACTCCACAGTTTCTCACATTCATTTACGAATTATTATTTATTTGTCTTAATACCTTACTGAACTATTTACTTAAATAAATATTAATGTATTTAATTAATAATAATTAATTATTATAATTTCTTTGTGGTAAAAATGTTATGGGTTAATATTTTCTGAAATTAATATTTAATGTCTATTTACAAGTAAAATATTTCAGAAAATTTTTTATTAATTTCTTAATAAATAAATATTCAAAATGTTGACATATGTAAATTTGTATTTATTGTACATTTCCATTATTGCAATATTATATCTTAAAAAAAAATCTTTTACTTTTCTTAAAAACGTTTACTTATCTTTACACAAATAATCAATAGATGGCAGCACTGAAAATACATCCGTTAAACTTCTATTTTATATTATTGCAATAATAGTATTTTTTTTGGAAGACTTCATTTATTATCTTCTTCATATAAAATAACTAAGCAATTCTAAAATTCTTAAGACTTGCGTTAACTATTGTGAATTATACGGAACATAATATAATAAAATGATTGCATCAAAAATAATAGTAATTAAAAAATTTCATACTTTAAAAATTATTATTAGTTTTATTCCTAGCTTTTTTCATTTATTTATTTGTAGAATTTTTAATACATTAAAACGTTGGTTTTATTATTTCGATTTCCTTTCATGATTAACATTGTTTAATTTGATGCTTGTCTCTGACTGGACAACATTTGTATTTGGCAAAAAAATTAAATAATTAATTTTATAGAATCATTAACTAACTGGTTAAACTGTTAAACCAGAAGTTAACACAACTCTATAACAATTTAATCATGTGATATTTTTATTGTTGCCATTATATGGAAAACAATTCAAAAACAAATTAATATTGTTTGATATTTAATTTAACCAAGGAAATTATTCTTTTGATTGTTATAGTAAAATGCATTATTTATTTTAAATGACTGATTGGTTAGTAAATTAAATAAGCTATTACCAATGTTTGTGAAAGCAGATTACAAATAACAAATTAAAAATCCTCTTTACAGGAAATTAGCTTATAAAAAGAATTTATAAATCATATATTTTTATAAATGGGACAATTATTGGAAAAATTATTTATATTTTACGAATACGAATGAAGGCATAATTCTCACAATATTACGTATCTTTTTGTACGAAATTAGTTACTATAAATACCAATATTTTAAGAAATTCAATTCATCTTTTCTCTGTGATTTTTTTACAAGATTGATTAAAGTAAACATGTTGAGGGAATGCATCTAAGAAAACATTTATTATTATTTTCTTGTGAATTTGTTATTGAATTTAGTATAAACACGTTTAATTTAGAATTGATATTAACTTTGATTCTTCTCTACCAGACACTAAAGGAAGTTGTATATTGTATTGTAACATAAATATGTTAGTAATGACGTATTACTTTCACTTGTAAAATCACTATTAAAGGAACATGAAACATTTATATGTGTGGTATGTTAAGCATTAAATACATAATAGCAAACTCTTTCCCCTCTATAACCAATACACCATGAAATGTATTTAAGTTCGTAAATTTCCATGTATTTGTCAATAATAAAATAACAGAAAATAATTTTTTTAACAAACAATAAAACCATTTTATACATTTAAACATCAACTTTGTTTTAATACTATATATTTATTTTTATTTCACTATTAAAGAAATGTGAAACATTTATACGCTTGGTATGTTAAGCATTAAATACATAATAGCAAATTCTTTTCTTGTTATTTTATTGCTAGTACACAATAAAAATTATTTAAGTTGGAAGATTTCCACTTATTTATCAATAATAATATAACGGAAAATAATTTTTTTAACAAAAAATAAAATTATTTTATACATTTAAACAACAAATTTGTTTTCATATATTTATTTCTATTTCTTAATTTTTAATAATTTGAATTACAAATATTTTCCAAGCTAATATTAAAAATTCATATTTAAAATAAATTGTTTACTTTTTCGAAATGACCAGTTAAAATTATGGAGATTAAGAGGTGTTCTTAAAAAAAATTTTTACATGAATTTTGTGCCTAGTACAAAATTGTAAACACATATAAATTTTGCAATTGGTCTTCATTTTAACATTGAATTTGAGTTATAGCATTTTTACTGTCCATACGTTCAGCAATCACAATTCTTAATCTCAAACTAATATTTTTGGCATCTACAACTGGTCCCTGATTGTACCGAATTTTTAATTTTAATTCTTTTAATTTTAATTTTAACTTTTTATTTTTTATCTTACTTTTATTTATTTTTATTATTTTTTAATCTTTAGGGTACCATCTTTTAAATTTTTAGCAACTTTATTTTTATCATAAACTAACATTAAGCAGCCTGTTAATAATCGTAAATTTATATATGAATTAAGATGAGAAGCTTAAGGGGGTCTATCCCCATTGGTACTCCGTAATCGGTACGCCAGTTGTCAGTTGCCAGCATTAATCCTTAAAAAATTACATTCAGCAAAGCTGCTTATGTAAAAGGAAGCAATTATTTCGATACTATTATTTCTATTTGCCATGCATATTCTCTATAGGGCGTAAATTTCAGGTTTATCTGGTCCCTAAACTTTTATGCAAATTTCTAGATTATTGTTGTAAAAACATTAATTAATCTGAATATCTAAATTAATGTTATTAATGCTATTAATTTTATGTAGTGTCATAGTAATAAGTTACTGACTACGTTGTGACCTTTGTTTCTAAAAAACAAGTAATATAAAAAAAAAAAAATTTAAAGTCAATTCCTACTTTTTTTTCACTCTATTGCAGAAAGTTCTTTATAAATAAAGTTGAAATTTTCCTCCTACGTATGGCGCCGTCTATTTGTAGATACATCCAACTTAAATTTAAAAAAATATAATTAATTAATTAAATTTAACTACTGAATTAATATTTGAAAAAACTGTATTAACATCAAGTATCATCCAAATTAAAAAAAAAATGTATTTTGATTGAATAAAAAGTATTTTATAAACGATTGAAAATTTGAACAAGATATACGTAGCGAGTGTGTGAACTAATAGTAGGAATTGAAAAAGACATGTGTGTGTCAAGACTAAAAATATTCTTTTAAAAAAAATGCATATAATATGACAATAGTAATGCTGCATCAGAATATGATACGCAAATTAATATTGCCATTTAATATTGTTAGACAAGTGAGCAAAAACAGGGTTTAAAAACACCTGCACTTTTTTTGCAGCTGCGTAATAAAATTTCGAGATAACAGTGCTTAGATATGAAATTAAATACGAATATTATTTTGAGAATTTTGACGAATCTTATTTTTGAAAATTTTATTATTTCTAAATATAACTTAATGGTGGATTTTCTATGGAAAAAGAATGTTCTAACAAAATACTATTCAAGCAATAAATTGGGAAATAACGTATTGCTTCAATTCACAAAATACAGTAAATAGTTAATTTGTAAATTTTATTAAAAATAAAATTATTTTAAAATTTGTACATTGAACAAGACAATAACAAAAAACTGGGACAAATAAAACATATAATAGTTATAGAGAAAAATTCAACAATTTTTAAAAATTAAAAAACATTTAACGAAGAAGTGGTCCCATGGTAGTGAAGAACTTATAAATGGAAAATATTAATAAAATTTGAAATTAAGTTAAATTCAATACATTTATTTGAAGTAGTTATTGTAGAAACACTTAGCAATGTATCTTCACTATCAAATTATTTATCCGATTTGTTCCTCTAAAAAAACAATAGATGGCGCTACGATATGAAATTCTCGTTGATACGAATCTTTTGGTGTGGATCATTTAGACTAATTTTAGAGCTGTTTGTGTAATTAAAATGATTTCAATCGCCCATTACTGCATTAAATTAAAGATTATTATTATTGTTATTAGAACATTATTGTTTACAAACGCATATCCATGTATTGCATGGTCCATTCAAGTTAGAGGTGGTTAAGGAAGTACTAGATTCTTATTTCTTACAATGGTTCTACATTAAATGATCATTTTGCCTTAATTGTTAATTTACTTATATTAACGTTACAAAACATCAGGTCCTGAATGGCCGAGAGTCTGGTACCACAGGTTTAGAGTTCGAGTCCCGGTGGTGCCATGGATGTTTGTAGTGGTCCAGACTCCACTTTAAACTGTAGGTCCCGATCTAATACGATCGTAGTGCGTTGTCTTAAGGTTTAGTCTCTTTTCAGCCCTCATGGTTCCTCGCTAAAGTGAAGCTGCATATTACTCTTAGCCATGTCCTAGTCACCTAGAGTAGGCCTGTACCAGGGGGATCAGTAATAACAACGCAAAAACTCCATTTGGGAAAATTCTACTTCATATGCTGATTTTTACAACTACTAGAGTATTTATAAAGAATTTTATAACATTTTATAAATAATAATTTTAAAAAGGCGAAAAAGAAAACTAAATTATTTCAAATATTTTCAATAGAACTATTTTCTCTGATACCTGAATAATCGAATATTAAGGTTATGAAGCGTTTATAAATGGCTTAAAATTCATAAAATGCCTTCAATAAAATTTAATGAAATACTACTGTGTCCAAAAAATAAGAGCAATTTTCAATTTAAAATTCCCTTTGCTTACGGAATTTAAATATTTTTTTCTTTTTTAGGTTGCTGGTACTGTCCTTGACATCTGTGTCAAATTTGACGTCAAAACATTCATTAGTATTTGAGTTACGCTTGGCTTTGTGAGACGCTAAAATTGATTCCGGCGATTTTTGAAATGTCTGAATTAATTGAGCAAGAACATGCGTTAAATTTTGTTTGAAGGAAACGTATAGAATGTTGCAGAAGGCATTCGGTGAGCATTCCTATATCGGAAAAAAATGTTTACAAGTGGTATAAACAGTTCAAAGAAGTCTGAGAACGCTTTGAAGACGAAGAGCCCTCTGGTCGACACTCAACTTGAACCGACGAAGTTCACGTCCAAAAAAATTGTCAATTTACAATTAGAGACCTTGCTGATGATGTTGAAATTTCAAAAGGATCGGTCCATTCCATTTTGGGCCTCAAACTCGTCGAATCTCGATAGGGACCGAAAACACTGAATGCGCCAGCTCACACTGCATTTATTCTTCGCGACGTTTTCGCCAAAAATGAAACCCATATCGTTCCACAACCCTCGTATTCACACCGTGCGACTTCTGGCTATTCCCTAAACTCAAAAGACCACTCCGGTGACACCGTTTTGAGTCGACTGAAGAGATTCAACGTGAATCGTAGCGCGCTTTGAAGACCATCTCTGTCGATGACTTTTTAGCATGCATTGAAGATTAGAAAAAAAGTTGGCATCAGTGCATTGCGTCTAGAGTGGATTACTTTGAAGGCGATGAAATAAATCTGGAAGAATAAATGAAGAGTTTTTGAAAAAAAAAAAAAAATTATCTTACTTTTTGGGCACAGTAGTATACTGTAGGAAATTTCTAACAAAAATAAATAATCCTTGAAATAATCGTTTTTTAACCGCACACTTTAATATAATAAAAATAAAAGTATAATGTGCAAAGAAATAAAAATCGTTCTGACTTCATCTAAAGCAGTAATATTTCAAAGTCGTGTAAGAAAAGAAGTCGTATATGAATACCAGCCATAACCGTTTATATAACATAGCACAAATATTTAAAATTCTTCCTGTAGCTTGAATAACCTATAACCTGAACTCCTATAACTTGAGTTATTTTTAAATGCCCTCAAACCTTCTGTAAACTATAATTTTTAGTAGTTTCTCGGAACACGTGGTTAACTAAATCGTAAAACGGTTTGCGTTTAAACAGCATGAATGACGTACGTATTTGCCAGAACATATCGATTAAGGATTTGCAAAAGAAAAAAATGATGTAAAAAGTTTTCAACCGTTATATAAAATCATTTGAATACATTTTTCCGCCTTGCACAATCTTCATCATAAAGTTGCATACGAAATAAAAGACTAATTGTGCATTTTTAAAGCATAAATACTCCTTTTAAAAACCTATATTCGATTTATATATAAGTATTAAATATTATTTTAACCAACGGCCGCACCATGCTGAATATACCGGTTCTCGTTAGATCACCGAAGTCAAGAATCTTTGTGCGCGGTCAGTACTTGGGTGGGTGACCACCTGGGAACACCGCGTGCCGTTGGCATTCACAAATTTGGGACCTGAATGGCCGAGTGTCTGGCGCTCGGTGCCACAGGTTTCGGGTTCGAATCCCGGCGGTGCCATGGATGTTTGTAGTGGTTTGGAATCCAATTTAAGCCGTAGGTCCCGGTCTCTTATGACTGTAAGAGCGTCACGGAGCCAAAGTCAGACTTCTACCTACTGGGTGCTCCATCACAACAGAAGCTGCTTCCTTCCCCTTCAATCATGAGTACATATGGGCTCTTGGGCTTGGCCAACCAAGTGGGATAAGAAACAACAAAACAAAAATTATTTTTTCCGAAGAAGGATATAAGTAAAATAACTTTACGCTTTGTATTTAATATTAAATTCTTAATAAATACTTTAAAATAATACAATTCTTAGTGTTATAAAAGCGTAGGTATAAAACATATTTAACTACTTAGTGGAATGAATGAAATATAATATAATAATGTAATTTACCGATTATTTTAAAATTAAAGTTTCATAACATTTTTGTTCAATAAATATTGTAAAACGGAAATACAGCTGTTAATATTGCTGAAAAATTAGTCATTTTTATAAAATATCTGTATTTAATTATATTTAATTAATTGTATTAAAAAGGAAGTATTGTATTAAAAAGGAAACACAGCTGTTAATATTGCTAAACAATTAAGCGGTATTTATAAATTATCGATATTTTTCCAACTTAGAAAATTCAATTTCCATTTTTAAACTTTGGATGCATCATTTATAAAGCGAATGTACCATTTGGAAAATAAAAAGAAATGTAACTTAATAATTGTTAGTAATTTTATTTTTACTTAAATGTTATATTAATATCATAAGAAAATTCCGTAAGGTTAAATAGACAGTCTATTTTAAACAAATAGAATAAAAAAAATATATAATTGCCTTTAATTTCCTTCTTTATTGGAAAAATTGGGACACTACATATTACACATAAATTTTAATAACATTTTGATTAAGTAACATTTTGAAGAAATGTTAATATAAACATGTATGAAATGGATGAGTGATTTACATATTGGGCTAAACAGCACGTCATTAACCCACCCGAATGGACGGTTCTACAGTGTTATTGCGCACACCCACGAAAGTGAAGATTGAACACTCAGCCACTAGAGAGCCACTGCTGGGACCGCACAGTGAATCTTCGTGTTCATGTTGACATGTGTTGTTGTTGCTTATCCCCTTGATTTAGAATTCTAAACCAAGTCCAGTAGATCATGCTGCATCAATAGATCGTAAACCGTCCTCCCCTCATTCAACAGTTGCCTCACAGAGGCACCAATACAATCGATGAGATGAGAGGGAGACGCGATGGCCGAACAATGACAAAGGGTATATGTCTTCTCGTCTCCATTGAAGGTCAAACTCTTAGTGTGGCCAGTCCTTAGTCCTAGCTAAAGCCGTTTGAGCAGGTCTAGGACAAGAGCACTGCAAGGACATACCAGGATATTTAGCGGCGTACCATGCATGAATTGGAGGCGACCTCCAAGCGATATTCACTCTGGCTAAAGTCATGGAATGAACCTCTGAAGCTAACAGATTGGAAGAAGAAGCTTTGGGAAGTTTCGCAACCTTCCCTAGCGAGCAGATCAGCAATTTCATTTCCGTAGATGTCCATGCCGGGGAATCCCCTGCAAGCACACCGATTCTATCTGGTGTTGGCATGTACAAGAAGACAGCAGAACTCTTGGGTGAGCTTTTGAACACTCATTACCAGGAGCGCGACATGGATGCTGTTCTGCTTAATTGGCCCACTCCTTAACTGTATTTTGTATACCGCACACTGAAGACCCGAATGAACGGGACAGTGTTTTGAAAATACCTACCTTAACAGTACCTTGGACGCTGCAGGCGTACCAAACCCCGAATGAACGGCACTTCAGTGTTTATGAACATACTTACCATAACATTATCTTGGAAACCGCAGCTGTGCCCCCCTCCCTCCGGTATGAACGTGACTTCAGTGTTTTTGAACATACCTACTCCAACAGTACCTTGGATGCTGCAGAGTGCTCCCCCCCGAATGAGCGCGACTTCAGTGTTTCTGAACATACCTACCTCAACAGTACCTTGCATTCGTAACTCATTGTTCTCTAATGAATAGGGGCCTGAACGGCCGAGTGGCTAGCGCTCTGGCGCTCGGTACCACAGGTTTCGGGTTCGAGTCCTGGCAGTGCCATGGATGTTTGTAGTGGTTCGGAATCCACTTTAAACTGTAGGTCCCGGTCTGTTTAGCCCTCGTGCGCATAAGATGACAGTAGAGCGACAAACCAATCTCTTAATGAATATTCTACGACTAAAAACCGTTATACACCAGTTAATATAATCCTACGCTGTGGTCATTTGGCCTCATCATGTCTCATTCAATCATTCCGATTGACTGGCATTCTATCACAAGAGATATTGGTACATGGGTAAAACGCACTTGGGCAACTATCTTACGTCTCAGTTCCAAGTTAGTTCTAATCATTCAACTGACCTCCAAAATGTTAAATATTTACTGTAATAATGAAAATTACTTCATTCATACTAGAACAATTAAATATATTTTCCAACTAATTCAATTAGATCTTTTATTAAATAGGTTTTTGATTAAGATTCAATATACTGGAATATGATTTATAAATAAAAGAAAAATGTATTAAAATATATCATAAAGGTACTAAATATTTTTTACAACCAATACAATACAAATTCTGTTGCAATATTATCAACTATAAGTCATAATGTATCGATTTATGACAGACTATATAGTATATCATAAATCAATAAATTGCTTTGAAAAGAGAAACCTCACATCGTCTAGCCCTAGTTGCTGCATGACATTTACGGTGTCGAATCACATTTACGTGACCACACTTAAAAAAGGCTTTTATTTTTGTTAATTTTTTAAAATTTATTTATTTTTAACTTCGAGGAAAAAATTCACATATGGTAAAAACTTTTAAATATCTTTTTTTCACAATTGATATTGGACCTGATTTTCTTGCTTTTGAATCATGCTATTCAATGAATAATCTTAACTTCTTATAAAACATTGTTTAAAGAACTTCTTAAGAAGTTCTTTCTAAATACAATTGTGCCATCTCAATTAAATTAAATATGTGCTTTTATCAGAAAATGATGTAAACTAATTTGTTCCTTAATAATTTGACATGAATTATGTAATTAATTGCCTGGGTGGATATTTCTTAACCGGTGTAAAGGCGATGGGGCTTATAAATGTTAAATTTAAACCTAGAACAATTTGTTTCAAGTTATGTGTTAATCTAGAACAATTTGTTTCAAGTTATGTGTTAATCTAAAACAATTTGTTTCAAGTTATGTGCTATTCTAGAACAATTTGTTTCAAGTTATACGTTAATCTGGAAAAATGTGTTTCAATTTATTTGTTAATCTAGAACAATTTGTTTCAAGTTATACGCTAATCTGGAAAAATGTGTTTCAAGTTATGTGTTAATCTAGAACAATTTGTTTCAAGTTATATGTTAATATGAAACAATTTGATTCAAGTTATGGTAAAAATTCAAACTACGAATTTTTAGGAAAAAAAGGGTTATGGTCATACTATAAATTAGAAATCATAATTTTGGATCTTGTATAAAATAAACTGTTATAACGTAGGCTTACAATTCTATAACAATTTCCTTTTAATTTACTTTTATATTACAAAAAAGAAAAGAAAAATACCAAAAGTAACAGTAAGCAAAATAAATAAATAAAAAAATGTAACAATGTTTTATGAAGTAATAAAAAATATATGAAATTGTAATTTATCGCAATTAAATGCACATCAGAATAGCATTCAAATGTCCCTCCCGACTTTGATCCCAGGTATTAATTAAAATTTCCTATTTATTTAAAAGATATTGCCTTTTTTTTCTTTGAAAAAATCGGTCTCTTTATTTTGCTTGAAAAAACTGAATTTTTAACGTTTACAAAAAAAATTTCCTTTTTGTAAAATATTTTTATAAAAATCTGATAACTAAGTTTCATTCTTGAGAAGTTAACTTGGAAGAGAGAGAGGATGGAAGTTGAGAAGTTTTATGGCATTAGAGATTAAAATTTGTGTTGTTGCTATTAATTTGTAAATATTGTACAAAGTTTTTAATATTCTTAGTATGTGTAATAAAATAGTCAAGAATTAATTCAAGATAGCTGATTTATTTTGAACCACCGACAACTTAACAACATTTGTGAACAACTAAAAGAACCCGGTGTTTGACGAATTCATTATTATCTTATTTTCGTTAGTAAATGCAGTCACAGTCGAAGCTTGACAACTATTTTGTTCCGTGTATAATTATAATTTATTATACTTTACAAAAAAAACAGCCAGAAAGAATTTCAAATAAATTATTTTATGAGAAAGCTGTATATTTTTGAATGATTCTTTTTTACTGTAGATTCATAAATTTCTAGGAAAGATAGGATACACCTCGAGGACTTGGAATCACATAGCTATTCTGCGTCGGAAACTGTTTCCAGACGCAGGAAATGATGTAGACGGCCGGTGGAGTGCTCAGCATTCCCGCTGTCTCTTCAAATGACGCAATAGTGGAACGATAGCTGATCCTATGATTGCAGAACCAGTGTTTAGGCTTTAAAAAAACAGCTAGAAATAATTTCAAACAATTTAGTTTTTGAAAAAAAAAACCGGTATATTTTTGGACGATTTTTTTTACGCTAGATTTATAAATTTCTAGGAGCTGTAGATTACACTGGATGCAACTGATGTCTCACTGACACTTCAAATGACGAAGTATTAATTGATCCTACGAATGCCGAACCAGTGTTTATGCATCTGTTTTACAAGACTACGAGTACAACGGCTAGTAAAATTTATCAGCACTAATTATATTAGAAAGCTTGTAAACAAAATAATATTTGATGAGGAACGCATGGTCTACACTGATCAGAGAGAAATTATTTTATGGGTATCTGAGAGAATATATTATGGTAATCTGGGAATGGTTATCTGAGAGAATATATTATGGTTATCTGAGAGAATATATTATGCTTATCTGAGAGAACATATTATGCTTATCTGAGAAAATATATTATGCTTATCTGGAAATGGTGATCTTCGAGAATATGTGGTTATCTTGGAATGGTTATCCAAGAAAATATATTATCGTTATCTTGGAATGGTTATCTTGAAAATATATTATGCTTATCTGGAAATGGTTATCTTTGAGAATATATTGTGGTGATCTGGGAATGGTTATCTGAGAGAATATATTATGGTTATCTGAGAGAATATATTATGCTTATCTGAGAGAACATATTATGCTTATCTGAGAAAATATATTATGCTTATCTGGAAATGGTGATCTTCGAGAATATGTGGTTATCTTGGAATGGTTATCCAAGAAAATATATTATCGTTATCTTGGAATGGTTATCTTGAAAATATATTATGCTTATCTGGAAATGGCTATCTTTGAGAATATATTGTGGTGATCTGAAAAAGGTTATCTGAGAGAAATTATTTTCAAATGCCGCCACAAGTCATGAACAAACTTCACGAATCCGGACATCGAAGAGAGGTCCAAGACTGTTCTAGATCTAGTACAAGACAATCCAAGGTGGAGTACGCAAACTTTAGTGTAGCACACCTGGATATTCCACTATTGCTTCTGGAGAATTCTGTATGAAAACGACATGCATCCGTAGTTGAACTTTGGTCTATCTGAGAGAATATAAACTCAAGAGCCAAAACATTATGACCACCTGTCAATAACGAGTTGGCCCACCTTTGGCCCACAACACAGCTTCAACCCGCCTTGGCATGGATTAATACACCACTTAATACCAGTTAAATACCACTTCCACCTGATCACGTGCCTTCCACGTCATCCAGGCGTGCTCATTGCAAAATGTAGGGGTGGTCATAATGTTTTGGCTCTTGAGTGTATTATGGTTATCTGGGAATGGTTATCTGAGAGAAGTTATTTTTAAAAAGCCGTCATAAGTCATGAAAATTCTATATGAATTCCGGACATGGAATGAAAATATGCGCTAGATCTAGTACAAGACGATTCAAGGTTCAGTACGCAAACTTTAGAGCAGCGTGCCTGGATATTCCACTACAGCGTCTGGAGAATTCTGCACGAAAACGGCATGCATCCATAGTTGAATTTGTTACAAGTGATCATTTTACTTTTGCTCATTTACATCAATTAATAAACCACTTATTCTCTTACGTAGTGTAATTTCTTTTTCTTTGTACATCACTTTTTCAAGGAAAGCATTTACGACTCTGTATTGCTATGCGATTCCGAATCTTCTAGATGCATTATACCTATTTCCTAGAAATTTGTAATGCCTGATTTGTAAACGCGCTGCATACTATTATCACACGTAAAAGTTCATTTATTAAAGCCAAGAAAAATTCCTCTAATTTTTTACTGCATTGATAAAAACACTAATTTAAAAACATGTTATTTTCCAATGTCAAGCATCTGACCTTGGGGCATTTGCTACTACAACTACATAATTTTTTTACGAATAAGCCTAGACGTGATGCCGTATCGTTCTTCAAAACAGATAAAATTGATCGTAAAATGTTAAAAAAAAAAATGAGAAAAAATTTGCATTGCAAATTTGGTAGGATGATTATTTTTATATTATTTTTGAAATTCATACAACATTTAAATGATTTTTTAATTTAAACTCAGTGCATTAGTTAATTATTAAGAGCTAATTCTTGTAATTCTTTTTTATGCTCTTGTTAAGCAAGAAATAAGTAAATTAAAAATTTTCATAAAATTTGTCAGCTTTATTTATAGCAGAAAAACGTCTTTTGGGTTCCAGGAATAAATAACGTAAAACTAAAGAGTTAAAATGTTTACATTTCAGAAAAGGGTTTGATTTAATTGTTAGGATAAGGTTATTACAACTTTCTCCCATAGCTATCTTTAAGTATTTAAAATTTAAAGTAGTCATGACTTAATATCAATGTACACAAATACTCATGATTAGAGATAAACTGGAGGAAAATAAATAATCATACGTTTAAACTAAAGTTCTCTAGAAAGTTCACATTTCCACCAATAACACTTTTGGCTAAGATGTTTATAGTTCATTCTTTTGATGCAGCGCAAAATATATGGAATACTTCAAAATAAAATAATAATAATTTTTAGAGCATTAAAATTTTGTATTTAGTTAATTAAGTAATTCAATTATATATATAAATATATACATGTATAATATGTATGAACACAAAGTAAAAGAGAATCAAAAATGATCAGCCAAAGGATTTCATTTTTTGTCTAACATCATTGTAAAAATTTAATATCATAACAGTTTAATTATATTTATGTTAAGTTCCAAGAATAACTTCTGTAAAATTAAAAGGATGAAATATCTACATATCTTTAAGTGAAGAGAGTGATTTTAGTATTAGGATAAAGTTATTAAAAATTTTTCCCATCGGCTATCTTTAAGTATTGAAAATTTAAAGTAGCCATGACGTAATATCAATGTACACAAATACGCATGATTAGAGATAAGCTGGCAGATAATTAAGTTTATTCATACGTTTATACTAAAGTTCTCTAGAAAGTTCACATTTCCAGAAATATCACACGATATGCGGAAGTTTGAGCAAGACGTTTATAGTTCATTCCTTCGATGCAACACAAAACGTATGGAATACTTCGTAATAACATAATAATTTTTAGTAATAATTTTTAAGTATAATAATTTTTTTTATAATTTGTTTAATAATAATTTTTAAAAACAATAATAATTTTAAGTATAATAATTTTTTTAATAATTTGTATAATAATTTTTTTTATAATTTGTTTAATAATAATTTTTAAAAACAATAATAATTTTTTTAATAATTTGTATAATAATAATTTTTAAGTATAATAATATTTTTTAATAATAATTTTTGAGTATAGTAATAACTTTTAAGCGTAATAATAATTTTTTAATAATAATTTTTAGTAATAATTTTCAAGTATAATAATTTTTTAAATAATTTGTATAATAATTTTTTTTATTAATTTATAATAATAATAATTTTTAACTATAATAATTCGTATAATAATAATTTTTAAGTATAATAATTCATATAATAATAATTTTTTTAATAATTTGTATAATAATAATTTTTTTAATAATTTATATAATAATAATTTTTAAGTATAATAATTTTTTTAATAATTTGTATAATAAAAATTTTAAGGGGCATTAAAATTTTCTTATTTAAATAATTAAAATATATATCAAATATTAAGACCATAAAGTAAAAGAGAAACGAACAGCCAAAGAATTTGTTTTTTTGTCCCTTAACATCATTGCAAAAATTTAATATGATCTATTTAATAACATAACATTTTAAATATATTTATTCGAAAGTATTTTAAAATTTTTAATTAATTAACTTTTGTATGAAAGGTTTAATACACATCACATTTTAATCATATTTATTCGAAAATATTTTTAAATTTTTAATTAATTAACTTTTCTGAGAATGGTTTAATACACATTACATTTTAATTATATTTATTCGAAAATATTTTACAATTTTTAATTAATTAACCTTTGAAATAAAGGTTTAATACACGTCACATTTTAATTATATTTATTTGAAAATATTTTACAATTTTTAATTAATTAACTTTTAAAGAAAGATTTATTACACATCACATTTTAATTATATTTATTCGAAAATATTTTTAATTTTTAATTAATTAACTTTTGTAAGAAAAGTTTAATATACATCACATTTTAATTATATTTATTCGAAAATTTTTTATACGAAAATATTATTTTTAATTTTTTATTTGAAAATATTTTTAATTAACTTTTGTAAGAAAAGTTTAATACAGAAAAAAGTTTAATATACATCACAGTTTAATTATATTTATTCGAAAATATTTAATTTTTTTAATTAATTAACTTTTGTAAGAAAGATTTAATACACACCACATTTTAATTATATTTATTCGAAAATATTTTTAAATTTTTAATTAATTAACTTTTGGAAGAAAGGTTTAATGTACATCACATTTAATTATATTTATTCGAAAATATTTAAAACTTTTTAATCAATTTACTTTTATAAGAGCGTTTTAATATATAAATAAAATTTAAAAATTAGTTTTCCTAATATTTTAATTATTTATTCCAGTGAGAAACAAGAAAATTCTGTAGAAAAAAAAATAAAACCAATTAGAAGTTCTTAAAAAATAAGATTTAAATAAAATATCCTATTTTTCATTGATGAATTAGAAAACCAAAAATTCATTTCTAATTTTGTTTTTAATCTGTTTTGTTTTACAACTGTAAAAAAAAAAAAAAAATTATAAAAAATTGCGAAAAAATTCTTTAATGAAATCGTAATGAAAGTTTCTAAAGGAAAATTTTAAATCTTAATTTTTAGTTTTTAAATCTTAATTTTATTCCTCATTTTTTAAAATTTCAAAACATCAGTCAATTTTCAAACACATTGGAATCAACTTTAAAAAAAAATTAAATAAATAAATAAACCTTGCTAACGGAAGAAAACTTGGGAAGCCTCAAATTTAAATTTAGAACTTCGACCTATTTCATCACTCTTCTAGTGAAATATCAGCTTACGCCTAAATCAAATTAACGTGGCATATCATCAGTTAATTCATCTACTTTAATAGTAATTTTTTTTCAATTTATTATAAAATTTTTAAATATAGTATAGTTGTGTCTATTTATTAGATATTTACAAATACTGTTTATGTTGAAAATATAATACGATAAATTGATGATGAAGTAAAAGATTTGCTGAAAATAAAAAGCGAAAAATAATTAATATCAACGTACATTTGAAAGAAAAAAGTACCTAAATAGAAATTACTAAATTCTTTTAGTGACATTCAACTTATCAGTAGATATTATCTTCATTTAACATTTTTATCAATTTTCACTTTTTCTTATCTTTCAGGAAACTACTTACATATGATGAATATATTTAATCAAAGCCACTAGGTTAAAGTACATATAAGGGATAAGGGCAAAGGAAGAAATCACCATCTAGTTGCCAATGTGCTGACAGCTGAAATCATTTCGCCATGTTTGTGAGTATATTCGTCTGTTTTTTTAATCCTGTTATTATTTTTATTTATTTATTTATTTTTTGTATGCTTACACTTTGAAATCAGATAAATAGCAGATGCAATATAATCTCTTTTATATGTCTTAGAAAATACGTAATCTTGCGTTAAATATTTTTGTAATTCATAACGCTAACTATAGAAACCCATTAATGTTTCTAATAGCAAAGTAATGTTTTCTATATGTAGTCAATAATATTTCTAATACTTAACTAATGCTTTCTACACTTAGTCCAATAATGTTTCTAATAGTTAATGTTTTCTTTATTTAGTCTTAATATTTTATATATTTAATAATGTTTCTAATAGTTAACTAATGTTTTTTTATATTTAGTTCAATAATGTTTCTAATAGTTAACTAATGTTTTCTATATTTAATTCAATAATGTTTTTAAAAATTAGCTAATGTTTTCTATAGTTAGTCCAATAATGTTTCTAATAGTTAACTAGTGTTTTCTATATTTAGTCTCATAAAGTTTCTAATAGTTAACTAATTTTTTCTATAGTCAAATAATATTTCTAATAGTTAACTAATCTTCTCTTTTTTATCCAATAATGCTTCTAATAGTTAACTAATGTTTTCTGTTTTTAATCCAATAATACTTTCTATATTTAGTCCAATAATGTTTCGGTGCTCTTTATTTTTTTAATAATTTTCTCTTTAATTTTATACTCCAATATATTCTCAAAAAAAAAAATTTTTTTTGTGAAATAGTTTCACTATAATTCTATATTCTATTAAATAAAATTTATTCAAATTTTTGTTAACAGCATAAGCCATTGTGATATAGTTCAACCATTTTTGAAAGCCATTGGAATTAGAAATATCAGTAGTATTTTTTTTAGTTTATTTATTGTTTTTCGTTTTAAATGTATTTTTAAATGTATTTGTGATATATAGTTCAACCATTTTTGAAAGCCATTGGAATTAGAAATATCAGTAGTATTTTTTTTTTAGTTTATTTATTGTTTTTCGTTTTAAATGTATTTGTGATATATAGTTCAACCATTTTTGAAAGCCATTGGAATTAGAAATATCAGTAGTATTTTTTTAAGTTTATTTATTGTTTTTCGTTTTAAATGTATTTTTGAAATGGTGTTGCACTGAAATAGACTATATTTCATAATACAAATAATTTAAATTTGATCATATTTTCAAATTAAAAACAAACATAAATAGATTTTCTGAATAATAAGAAATAGTTAATTTAAGAATTTTCAATAGATTAATTTCAATGTAATAAAAAAACAGCGTGGTTTTAATTTCTAGAATCTGTTATATTTATATCTAGCAATATTGTGAGGTTTTATTTAATATTTTTTACATTTGATGCTTAGTATTTCGAAAAGAAAATCAGTATATAATTGCATCAATATATAAATGAAAAATTGGTAGTTAAGTTTCAGACTAACAAATGATCAAATTGTGATTTTGATCTAGTGTGCTTATAATTTGATTAAGTTTTTCTAGAATTTCTAAGTCTGTGAGAATCACGTTCTAATGATTTGAATCTGTAATCTTGTTATTCAAATATTTCAATTAATTCATTAAAATGTAAATAAAAATATTTTGATTTTTCAGAGTTTAGTTGTATTTTGTTTCGAGTATAAAAAATGATATTATTTTATGTATATTAAAATCAAATACATTATTAATTTTATTAATTAGTATAAATATATTTTCTGGTATAATAACAATAATTACGAGCTAAACAAAAAGGGTATTTAATTACAAAGTATGTTTTATTTTTTTTTAATTCTTGGTGGTTTTATTCCAATTTTAAATTTTCTATCTAAGGTATATTTTTTATAACACCAAAAATAGTGCATTATATTAATTATTATTTTTATTTTGCGCAGAATTAATAATATATAATAATTAAAAGGGGCGTTATTAAATTTCCAATAAAATTTATAATTATTTATGGCCACTTTTGAACATATATTATAAATTTAAAATTGCTGAATTTTTTTATGTACATAAAGTTTAAATTTCAAACGATTATTATAGTTTTAATTATTTAAAATAAATATATTATTAAAAATTTGAGTGCAAAAAATCTGAAAAAAAAACCAATCCATCTTTATGAATCTTAATTATCATGAATTTCCATCACCAATAGTTCAAGATATATTATTTTAGAACAAAATTCGATATTTAAATAAAAAAAATTGTTTTAGAATTATTTAATATTAAAATATATATACATATATTTCAAATAAATTTCAGAACTGCTATTTCAGATAATAAATTGTCGATTTGTCGAAACAGTAACGATGTTTTCTATAAATCTATAATATATAAGAAATTTTATTATTTCATTATAGAAAATTTTTCATGTTGCCAAAATCGACGAGATTTCTATTCTAAGTAAAAACGACAATAATAGAGAGTTTTTGCATACCGTATTTTGGACGTCCGTTAGCTTTTTCTCCCTAACGCGCATGCTCATAGGAAACATTATTACAGATACGCATGCGCAATTTCCTATGAGCGTGCGCACTAGGGAGAAAAAGCTAACGGACGTCCAAAATACGGTATGCAAAAACTCTCTAGTAATTCTACTGCAAATATTCATGTACATAATATAAAAATATTTGATTTTTAACGATTTATTTACAGCATTAATACTTTTATTTCAAATTGACTGAAATTTTAGCTATTCTTAATAAAAATTAATTTACTAAAAAGAAATTTTATTATGACTGACGGATATGTATCAATATTTATTTCTTAAATAATTTAAAATTATTATATAATTTAAATTAACTTCATAAATCACGAGTTAATAGATTGTAAACAAAAATCGTTTTATTTTAAACCACATGCAAACCATGTTCTAATATAAATCGTTAGAAGTCTCGTCGATTTTGGCAACATGCAAAATTTTCTGCAATAAGAAAATGATGTTTCTTAATCGTCGAATAAAATTAGAATTATTTAAAAAAAAAGATTTTTTTTTTTAAAATATAAGTTTAATAGTAAAAATCAAAAAATTCTCAATTTTTCGTTTTTAAAAACGTTTTATCAACAGATATTTTTTGACAGATAAGTAATACATTTTACTTCGATTTAAGCAGATAAATAACTGTTTAAAGTGATGATATGCGCTTTCTATGCAAGTTGGATTTCCTTACTTTTTCAATGTTATTTATAATTTAAAATTTCCAACATTTTTGTTTTATTTTTTCTTAATTTAAATTTTAAGCTGTATTATTGTACAATTTATGTTACACAATATAATTATGGCGATTTTGGTTAATTTTTGCTTCCATTTGGTTTTAAAATTTTTATTTATTCATTCTATTAGAATTGTATATTTACATATTAACTATACACTGAAGTGACAAAAGTCATGGCATACCTTTTAATATCGTGTCGGCCTTCCTTTCGCCCGGCGAAGTGCAGCAACTCGACGTGGCATGGACTCAGCAAGTCGTTGGAAGTCTTCTGCAGGAATATTGAGCCATGCTGTCTCGATAGACGTCCATAATTGTGAAAGCGTTGATGGGGCAGGATTTTGGGCACGAACAGACCTCTCGATGATGTCCCATAAATGCTCGATGGGATTCATGTCCGGGCGATCTAGGTGGCCAGATCATTCGTTGGAAATGTCCAGAATGTTCTTCAAACCAATCGCGAACAGTTGTGGCCCGGTGACATGGCGCATTGTCATCCATAAAAATCCCATCGTTGCTTGGGTACATGAAGTCCATGAATGGCTGCAAGTGATCTCCAAGTAGCTGAAGATAAGCATTTCCAGTCAATGTTCGGTCCAGTCGCACCAGAGGACCAAGTCCATGCCATGAAAAAACAGCCCACACCATTACGGAGCCACCACCAGCTTGAACAGTGCCTTGCTGACAGTTTGGGTCCATGGCTTCGTGGGGTCTGCGCCACACTCGAACCCTACCATCAGCTCTTACCAACTGAAATCATGACTCATCGGACCAGGCCACGGTTTTCCATACATCTAGGGACCAACCGATATGCTCACGTGCCCAAGAGAGTCGCTGCAAGCGATGTCGTTCTGTCAGTAAAGGCACTCGAGTCGGTCTTGTGCTGGAATAGCCAAAGAAAGCCAAATTTCTCCGCACAGTTCTAACAGACAAGTCCCTTGTACGTCCCACATTGATTTCTGCGGTTATTTGACGCAGTGTTGCTTGTCTGTTAGAATTTACGACTCTTTGCAGACGTCGCCGGTCTCGGTCGTTAAGTGCAGGCGGTCGACCACTGCGCTGTCCATGGTGGGATGTTATGCCTGAAATTTCATACTCTCGGCACACTCTTGACACAGTGGATCTGGGAATGTTGAATTCCCTAACGATTTCCGAAATGGCATGACCCCTGCGTCTAGCTCCAACTAACATTCCGCGTTCAAAGTCTGTTAATTCCCGTCGTGCGGTCATGATCACGTCAAAACCTCTTCACATGAATAACTTGAACAGAAATGAAAGCTCTGCGAAAGCACTGCGCATTTATACCTGTTCTACGCGATGCTACTGCCGTCTGAAAATTTGCATATTGCTATCCTATGACTTTTGTCACTTCAGTGTAATACTTACTTTAACATTCTACATTTTTCTTAATTTATTATTTTATTAATATTATTTTTATTATTATTATTATTTATTTATTTATTTTTACTATTTTATTATTATTAGTCTAAATTTTTATTTATTATTACATTCTACGTTCCTTATTCCTTATTTACATTCCTTATTTATTTTGATTTATTTATTAATTATCTTTTTTAAATTTATTTACTTTTTATTATTTTTACGACACAAATATTGATATAGAATTTTTTTTTTTTAATTTTAATCTAGATGTTATACATGTTGAATTGAGTGTAGTAAAGAAATTTATATTTAAATACCAATAATTATAAATAAATTCATTTATTCATATTTGTAATCAAATATTTCTTTTTCTTCCAATTTTCATTAACTTTTTTATGTTTTGAAAGAAAAAAAACTCCATAAGTAGTTTACCTTTTTTATATATTTTTTAATTCCAAATGTGTTTGTCAATAAAAATATTTTTTTTTGTGTGTGAATAATTTCGAATTATTTTTTATTCAAATTATTTATTTCTTTGGATTATTAAGACGCGAATCCTCATAATAGCTTGAACAGTAAAATATTTTCACAGTTTCCTTGCATGTGATATTTCTTTTGTCATCATTTCAATAGAAAATATATCAAGGATTTTTTTGAAATTTGAAATCATAAACAGTTCCAAAAACCATTATTAAAATACTAAATACTATAGAAATATTATAAATTCAGATATCTTTATCTTAATGTGAACAGTTCAGATACCTCTCATGATCAGAAGTGTGGAAAAACTAAAATTGCAAAAACCAAGGCATCATATATTTCTCTTCTTCTTCATTGGCACAAAAGCCCCATAGTTGTCTGCTTACTGGCGGATTTCAAGGCAGGAGATGTTTTATTTTTAAGCGGTAGGGTTGTCAGCCCTACGTCTAACTATCTACAATCATTAGATCATACAGTTTAAAATGCATTCCGAACCACTAAAAACATCCATGGCACCGACGTGACTCGAACCCGAAATCCCCAAACTTGGTGGCACCAAGCGCCAGATCGCTAGTCATTAGACCATATTATCACCGATAAATTGAAAGTGTATACTAAGAAAAATCAAACAGGACTTAGAGCTGTAAAGCATACAGATGAATTAACAAAATAATTTCTCTATAATAAAAATTAATAATGAATTATCTGATTAATTATCAAAGTTATAAAGGGAAATTTTGAAAGTAATAATAGGTTCCTGGATTAGCAAGCAAAATGTTACATAAAAGATAAGGAGATATTATTAAGCAAATAAAAAATTTTCTTTTTCGAAAATATCTTAATTAAAGTATGTTTTGCAGATATTTAAAAAATTGAACATTCGTACACGGAAAAGAAATTACTAAGAAATTTAAATTTGACAAAAATTTTTAAAATTAATCTTTTTAGACTGATAAAGATTATCAAAAAGACCATTTAAATGTTCTGTTATCTGTTTATGTTGTAGTGTAAATTAGCCGAGTTTTCGAGTACTTAAACGAGTGCACTTTTATCAGATTAATTTATATCACGAAATATTTCAGCGTACTACTTTTACATAATATCAGTTGTAAACTACAAAAATAAGTGCTGCACAGCCGTTACTCACTTTGCATTACCCAGGGGGCGCATGTCACTTGAAGATAAGCCACGGACGCGGAGTAACAATGCCCCCGCGACGCTCTACGATCCTATGAGATCGGGACCTACGGTTTAAAGTGGATTCCGAATCACTACAAACATCCATGATACCGCCGGGACTCGAACCCGAAACCTTTGGTACCGAGCGCCAGAGCGCCAGCCACTCGGCCATTCAGGCCCCTCGTAAACCTGATATGACGTCATACATTTTCTTTCGCATTTTCCTCGAAAACTATGGGTTGTAGAGGTACAGTTCTTTGGGCATTTTTTATGTATTCCAAACAACGAATCTGGCTGTGCAGAGTTTATCAGGTCTTTCTGGGGCACCCTGTATATATAAGATATTGCTTATTTAAATTCTGTTAACTCTGAACACTTTTTTCAGCATCATGAACGTTATTTCACACACAACTGACATAGTAGTAATGATAACAGTCAGTAGATAATGATAACAGTCTTTCTAAATAAAAATGACTTGGCACATTCTATAAAAAAAAATTTGATAACATATCATATCTACAACAAATATCATTTTTCAATGTTTTATGAAATGACAGGTATTTTTTACCTTGGACACCCTGAATATGAAATAAGATAACATTCAAAAGTTCAAGTTTTTCTAAATGCATTGCAGTATTTTTCCACGGGAAGAGTTGTTGCATTTCGTTCCCAAGAGACAGGAATATATATTCTTTAACAAGTACATTCTAACAACCTATCACTCAAATTGGACAGCAGATAAGCAGTATCGTGGATATTTATATTATATGCAATTAGTGTTTTATACTAATGAAACCTGTCACTTCACTCAAATCTGATAAGAGATAATCAGTGTCATGGATAATGAGGACTCATGAAATTAGGGAACGTCTGTTCGACCTTCACTGGTCGAAACAATTACA
This sequence comes from Caerostris darwini, assembly GCA_021605075.1. NCBI lineage: Eukaryota > Metazoa > Arthropoda > Arachnida > Araneae > Araneidae > Caerostris > Caerostris darwini. Next base: position 46,693 of record BPLQ01012960.1, on the reverse strand, counting down.
GATGGAATATGGACTACAACATGTGTTGTTCCATCGTGATTGGTGATAGACCATGGGCTGATAAATCGCCAATCAGAAGTGAGGGAAACTGACCCCCTCTTGACGGATTTTCTTTAACGGGGGCTTTTGGAGAAGAAAGGAAATGAGTTCCACGATGAGTTAACAAGTGTTTTTTTTTTTTTTTTCTGAAGTGACTGAACAGGCGGGAGTTTCCGCCTGTTTACAAAGTGAGCCTTCTGTGGTTTTGTGTTTCACGCTTATGATAATGAAGGTCTGCCGCAGATCAAGTGCTATAGATTCGTCGTAGACTCGAGAATGAAAATCTCTGACCTTGGAGTGAGCAATTAATTAGCATTTATGTATCTAATTCCATTTCTTTAATTTTCATCTCTTTGTATTCTGTAATTGAATTCTGTATATATACATAGAAAAGTAATGTTTGTAAATAAAAAATTAAGTGTTTCCCATGAACCAGAAAATGGCCCTCTTCATGAAGCCGTTATAGGTTTAGTATAGGCTGAGACGTCACAGCATGCGTGAGTCACGGTTAACTGATTGGTTACTACAAAAATTAAAACAATTTTTTTAGCTACACCGACAAATAAATTAAAAAGATAATGATTCTTTTGTCGCAGAACTCGTGAAATAGATCAATATTGAAAAATACAAAAAATAATAATGTAAAAAAACCAATATTTGCTAACATGTTCACCTGTTCCGATTTGCTTGAGAAAAAATAATATTCATCAAATTTTTGCTAATCTTCAGGACATCACATCTAGAGTATAAAGAATTATTATGGTATTTATTGAGATCTTTAGAATAAAATTGTAATTGTACGTAAAAAAAAAATAGAGAGTTTTTGCATACCGTATGTTAGTTACCGTAGGGCGTCCGCATGCTCATAGAAAATTATGTTTCCTATGAGCATGCGCGCTAGGGAGAAAAAGCTAACGGACGCCCTACGGTAACTAACGTACGGTATGCAAAAACTCTCTATTATCTGCGTAATCAGGACGAAACGTAAACGTATAAAATTGTAATATCTACGTTACCAGGAAGAAACTTTCCAAATTGCTAGCACCATTTACTGCGTTCTTAAAATAGTTCGCCTCTTTAAAAAAAGCGTATAAATTGAAATATTACACGAGTAATAAAAAAATATTATTTGTTGCATCAAATCGTTTAAATAACCGCAGAGTCATAAATCGCCTGAGTTCATGTGTAGGAATAGTGCAGGTTTACCTATAGGAAAATGATGGTCAAAAAGACTGACATTGAAAAAATGGCATATCTTTATATGTGTAATTCTTCTTCATGTGTTTGTCAGTCCTCCTAAACGGCTAGGCCGATTTTGAAGAAATTTTGTCTATGTGTTTGAGTGGGTCCCTGGATGGTTTAGATTCCCAATTGAACCAGGTAGGTGGCACTGCAATCGATATAATTCTTCTGTAAGTTTGTTTGTCACTGAACTTCTCCTAAACGGCTGGACCGATTTTGATGAAATTTCTTGTGTGTGTTTGACAAAACATGAAGAATTTTCTATGCTATCCTCTTTGTTGTAAGTTGCCTCCAGATAGTGCTACAGCATATCAACTTCTATGCAGTTTAACCAATCGCTATAAAAATTGGTAATAATATGTATTTGAGTATGGAAAATAGGTTCGCGGTATCCACTTTATTGTTACTTGCCACCAGAGGGTTCTACAGCATTTCATCTGATATACCGTTCAAACGATATCCATGAAAATTAGTATGCACCTGTATTGGAACATGGAGAATAAATTCGCGATATGTACTTTTCTGCAATGCATTTTTTTAAAGGACAGCGTATAGCTAGTTTTTTATACAATTGATTAAGTGCGAAGGGCCATATTATCCATGCAGGATAGAGGAGCTCCATCCTCCATTTCAAGATGGTAATACGGTTGCAGATTGGTTTGGTTTGTTGCTCTACGGTCATCTTATGCACACTTCAGGCTAAACAGACAGGGACCTACAGTTTAAAGTGGATTGCGAACCCCTACAAACATCCATGTCACCGCCGGAACTCGAACCCGAAAGCTGTGGTTCCGAGTACCAGAGCCGCTAGCCATTCGGCCATCAGCCCCCAATATGGTTGCAGAAGCGCAATGATAGAATTTTCCAATAAAATCCAATGCCATTTCCAGGTGATTCATCATGTTATTAAACATGGGAAACGTTTAAGTTTAAGTTTTTTAAAGTAAAGTAGCCCAATGATAATAGATAAAATAAACTAATACCATATTCTTATGTGAGGAGAGTTCAATAGAGTTTTAAAAAATAGATGTGGATTTTTTTCATCCAAAGTACTACAATCTTGGTTGGCAAATGCACCATTTAAATGAAACGGACCTCGTCCGTCAATAGCCATTCAAATTATCAGCGAGTAATTAACTAGAAGTGTGGAGAAAGTTCTGTATTGACAAATTGTTTGATACCCTTCATAAAGTTAGTAACTCAGATATCTTGTACATATTTCCATAGGTCTGATGTTCCCATAATAGCACGCATTAATCTCTTCGAATCGGAACTATGAACTGTTGTTTGGTTTTGAATTTCATAATAATTTTTCTTAGCGCATTGTTTATGGCTAGAACTGTTACAAAAACTTTCTAAACACAAATATCTCCAAGATTTTTAGAAGCAACTATTATTTTCATAAACTAACTTTATCTGTAGCATGCATTCTTATAAAGTCATAAAGGAGAGGAAATTTGTCAAGAAACTTCAAAAGATCTGTTATACATGAGCTCATGATAATTTCAAAAATTAGCATACAAACATGGTTATTTATGGGATTATGTATAGTATTTGTCGAAAATGATGTCGAACTAGAACTTTTGATTTGTATGTCACGTGAACACTTTTCCTCTCTTAACTGTAACCAACCGTACTTCGGTTTAAGAACTGTACTTCCTTGTTAGTAGTTAGCCGCGCTAAGATGCGGTTTCTCTGTCTGTCTGTAAATTTTTGTATCAACTCGTCATTAATATGCTGAATAAAAGTAATTTTTAAAGGAATATTGGAATTAATTGGCTGCATCCCGCCCTTTTGGATATCTCTTTCTTAATAATCCTGGAACTGGAATGGTAAGAGAAATTTTATATGAACCTTTCTAGTTTTATTTTGGAGGATTGTTTTGGTGAGGTATGATATAGTATTAATTATTTATAGAATTATGTATAACATTAGTATGATATAGCATTAGCTATTTATGGGATTATGTATAACATTAGTATGATATTTTAGTTAGTTATGGGATTATGTATAGCATTAGTTATTTATGGATAGTATTAGTATGATATAGCATTAGTTATTTATGGATAGTATTAGTATGATATAGCATTAGTTGTTTATGGGTTTATGCATAGCATTAGCACGATATAGCATTAGTTGTTCATGGGATTATGTATAGTATTAGCACGATATAGTATATTTATGATATTATGTATAGCATTAATTGTTTATGGGATTATGTATAGCATTAATTGTTTATGGGATTATGTATAGCATTAGCACGATATAGTATAATTATGCTATTATGTATAGCATTAATTGTTTATGGGATTATATATACCATTACTATGATATAGCATTAATTGTTTATGGGATTATGTATAGCATTAATTGTTTATGGGATTATATATACCATTACTATGATATAGCATTAGTTATTTATGGCATTATGTATAGCATTAGTTATTTATGGAATTATGTATAGCATTAGTTATTTATGGAATTATGTATAGCATTAGTTATTTATGGCATTATGTATAGCATTAGTTATTTATGGCATTATGTATAGCATTAGTTATTTATGGCAATATGTACAATGATCCATACTCTCATAAATAGCTAATCTAGTATATTGAAACAGAAGTTTTGCATGTTTTGCGTCTGTGCGTTTTTAAACATTTTTTTCTATAGGAAATAAACATTTCAAAATTGAGCTTCTTCTATTTTGTGAAATTTATATTTTTTTAAACAAGAAAATCCAAATTAACGTAGAATAAATTATAACGATCTAAAATATTTGTCCCGTTTCTGAAATTACTTTGATCCATATAAAATATTTTTCTGCCTTGGCAGCATAATAAAAAAGAAATGCATGTGAATGTATATTAAGTATATAAATTGTAGTTAAACTACACATGTTTTCGAATTACAATGCATATGTATACTACTGTGTCCAAACAGTAAGACCAATTTTCAATTTAAAATTCCTGGGGCTTATGGAATTTCCCCCCCTTTTTTAGGTTGCTGGCACTTCCCTTGACATTTGTGTAAAATTTGACGTCAAAATATTCATCAGTGTTTGAGTTACGCTTGACTTTGTGAGAAGCTAAAACTGATTCCGGCGACTTTTAAAATGTCTGAATTCATTGAGCAAATAACTTGCATTCAATTTTGTTAGCGGAAACGTATAGAATGTTGCAGGAGGCATTCGGTGAGCATTCCTATACCGGAAAGAAATCTTTACAAGTGGTATAAACAGTTCAAAGAAGGCAGAGAATGCGTTGAAGACCTAGAGCCCTCTGGTCAACGCTGAATCTCAACCGAGGTCTAAAAATTAAATATTTGATGCTTACAAACCGTCGATTTACAATTAGAGACCTTGCTGAGGATGTTGCAATTTCAAAAGTATCGGTCAATTCCATTTTGGGCCTCAAACGCGTCAAATCTCGATTAGTACCGAAAACACTGAATGCACCGGCTCACACTGCGTTTTCGCCAAAATGAAACCCACATCGTTCCACAACCACCGTATTCACACCGCGTGACACCTGGCTATTCCCTAAACTCAAAAGACCACTCCGGGGACACCGTTTTGAGTCGATTGAAGAGATTCAACTATGAATCGCCGCTCGCTTTGAACACCATCTCTGCCGATGACTTTTTAGCATGCATTGAGGATTGGAAAAAACGTTGGAATAAGTGCATTGTGTCCGGAGGGGATTACTTTGAAGGCGATGAAATAAATTTGCAAGAATAAATAAAGAGTTTTCGAAAAAAAAAAATTGGTCTTACTTTTTGGGCACAGTAGTACACCTCTTTTACAAGAAGTCGCGTTATGTAAATAAAGTCTAATGCAAACAGAATCACGTTCGAAGTTTTTATGTCGTTTTTATGCTTTATTTTATTTCTAAGTTAAAAAAGAAAGAAATATGTTACATTCGCGGATGGAATAATGTTTCATTCTTATCAATATAAACGTTATTCTCTGGTCGTATATTTTTATAGGTGTTCTTATTGATCGCCGACTTTTTTCGAGCCGTCTTGACAGTGGCGCATCCCTTGGCAAACTGCATCCTGAACTTCGTGTACCGTCGGCTCATCATGGGACCCAACAGCGCCCTACCATCCATAGACAGCAAAATTCTACTCATGTCGGCGACTGAATTGGCTGAAAAAATAAGAAAAAGACAGGTAAGAATATATATTTTTTATTTTTATTTGTTTTCATTTATCAATTGCTTCCATTTTCTTGCTCTTACATATAGAAGTTATTTATAATAAAAATACTTAAGACTTATGCTAGTTTCCTTTTTTCTTAGATGAGCATGAAATCTATTTAATTAATGGTTTGGTTTGTCATTCTACGGTCATTTTGTGCGCACTTTAGGCTCATCAGACCGGGACGTACAGTTAACGTGTATTCCGAACCACTAATACACATCCAGCCACAGCCACCTGAAAGCCTATAGTACCGAAAGCCAGAGTGCTACCCAATTGGCTATCAAGCTGCATTTAGTTTATAATCATTTCCTGGTTTTATACATTACTTGATTATATATATATATATATATATATATATATATATATATATATATATATATACGATGTTTCAAATTATTAATTAGGAATTGACGAACATTATCAGCTGAAATTTGTTTATTCTGGACTTTAAAGGAAGCGCCTGAATGGCCGAGTGGCTAGCGGTCGGTCGAGGGCATCGGTTCGAATCTGGTGGCGGTGTTCGTAGTAGTCAGTCTCAAGTTGCTTGGAGGGTTTTCTCCCATACAACTCAAAATTCCGTTGTAGTTATTCCTAAAAGTCCTCCCGGAAAACACAGCCTTCTTTTCAACACACTTCTGTAGACTGTTCGGGGTATACATGAGGTTCACCGATATTCCGCCTTTCTAACTGATCGAAGGTACATAGCCCTAGGTACAGGGATGTTTGGTTTGTCGCTCTACGGTGATTTTTTGCACAGTTTAGGCTAATTACACTGGAAACTGCAGTTTAACGGGGTCTACGAACCACTCACAAACATCCATGCCACCTCCAGGATTAGGTACAGGGACGAAGAAAGAATATGTTTATCGCACGACAGTTGTTTTTTTGTTTTTTTTTTTTTGCACATTGTAAGCTAATTAGACTGGAAACGACATTTTAACGGGGTTTACGAACCATTACCAAATACCCCTGCCACCGCTAGGATGGAAACCTGGAAGTCTGTGGTATCAAAGGCCTTAGCGCAAGCCAATTGGCCATGAAGGGATGAAGAGTAAAGAAAAATTGTTTAAGTAAACTTACGTAATTCTGTTTAAATTTGACATTTTCAGAAACTTTATAAGGTCAATATTAAGAAAATAATTTCAATATTTTCTGCAATGGAAAAATTTTTACACTTCTAATGGCTTAGTTATGAGCCGACAGTGCTTTTTGAGTGCTTTACAATAGGAGCATTACTTATGTGGGTCAAAATTAATCTCTGGTAAACCACGATGTAAATGTAAACTTCCATCTACATGATGCATTATGCTTCTTTTAAAAAACAGGAGAGATTTTATGGTCTTTCGTACTCTAACCTGTCGTAATATTGGAAATTTCTGTTTAGCCAATTAATTTTTGCACTGCTTTTTTTTTGTTAATACATCATTCAATAAGTCTCCGGTCTACCTAAGGAAAACAATTTTTTTTTCTTAGAATTTTCTACTTTATTCGTAAACATGCTCGCTATGAAGAGTGATGCATTCATTCCAATGCTCCTCCAAATTTGCAATGCCTTTTTGTAGAACGCTTAGTCTTTGCTCTCAAAATAGGCCTCTGTTTCGGCAATCACTTCTTCATTTGAGCCAATTTTCTTTCCCTGGAGCATCTTTTTGATGCTCCAGCATCAAAGCCAATAACCGCTGAGAATGCCAGTAGGATGGATGGAGAAGCAATTCGAAGCATAATTCATTCAATTTAACCATCGTTTTCATCGATTTGTGACACGGGGTATTGTCTTGGTGAAACAGCACTTTTTTCTTTTGCATGTGAGGCTGTTTTTTTCTTGATTTCTACACTCAATCAATCCAATAATGCCATGTAATCTTCGCTATTTATAATTTTATCTTTCTCAAGATAGTCGATGAACAAAATATCACGTTCGTCCCAAAACACGGATGCCATAACCATTCCAGCTGACATTTGAGTTTTTGGTCACCTTGGACAACTTTCACCGGCTGCTGTCCACTCATCTAACGATCTTTTTGATTCAGATGTGTAGTAGTGAATCCATGTTTCATTCATTGTCACATACCGAAGCAAGAAATCATTTTTATCTCCATTGAACAGCTCTAAAGAGCGTTCTGAATAGTCAACCAGTTGTTGTTTTTGGTCCGGTGTGAGCAAATGTGAGCACTTTGAAAACAACTTAAGCATGCTCAAAGTTTCATGAAAAATTGCAAACACACTACCTTCTAATATCTTTAAAGTGTCAGCTATCTCACAGAATATCACTTTATGGTCTTTAAAAACTATTTTGTAGCTTTTTTTTTATATTTTCCGGAACGATTGCCGAATCTGGGCTACCAGAGAGTTAAACATTATTGGTGTTTCTAAGACCACGTTTAAATTCAGCATACCAGTCTCCAAAACGCTTATCAAGCCACTGTTTGTCTTTAAAAGGATTTCCCCTCATAAAAAACAATGCTTTATCAATATACAAAAATCTTTTTTATACATTGTTTTGAAAATTACAAATTTGAAGTTAATAAAACCACTGTAACTAGTAAACTAACTATCGGAATGTCATTAAATTTCGACATATATTGTTTGAATAAGGCTACTATCTAGAAATCATATGGGTCTGTCAACGGTCTTGCCATATATGTGCCAGACCGAAGACTTATTGAGTGATGTGTTATTTAAAGATACTGAAATTATGGGCTATATAAATTACATAAAAATGTTTGTTATCAATTGAATTGAGTTATACTTCATGCAATTCTCTAATTTCAGATAAGCTGCAAGGACGTGATGCGCACCTACATTCAAAGATCTCAGTTGATACACCCCCACATCAATGGAGTTGTTGATGATAGGTACGTGGACGCCTTGCAAGACGCCATAGCTGTGGATCGTTTCCTGGAGAGCGGAGAGAAGACGGAGGAACAGATTGCTAGAGAAACACCCCTCTTAGGGGTTCCTTTCTCCTGCAAAGAAGTGTTGGGCATTAAAGGTAAGTATATTTTTATTATTTTAATTTTTATTACGCATAAAAATTTTTTATAATAATCAAGGACTAACAGTATTATATCAATCTCCTGTAAAAAAAATTTAAGTGATTTAAGAATTTCAGAAAATTTTTGCCCATCTCAGTGGAAACGCGGTCCACTGGTGAGCATTAGGTCGGAAGTTCAATCCTCTGGCGGATTTGTTATAGACACTGTTTCAAAACACCAGAAGACTCGATGGCATATATGATGTTCATCAGCTTACCTCTTGAATCAAACTACCTGGTGGGTGTTTTCCGGGTTTTATCAGATACGATACGTAAATTTTAAAGTCTCGTTCTCCCCTAAAAAATCCACTGCAAACCTGCTTCAGTAACACGAAACCAATGACACTTCCACCTAAAGAGAAGTTGCCCCCTTTCCCTCCATCCATGACTACTCATGGGATGTCTGGTGTTCAATGGCGATTGTGATGTTCGGCATTTTGCCTTGCTAGTCAGACTACCTGTTGGGAGTTTCCCAGGTTTTCTCCCATGTGAATTGTAAATGCGTGGTAGTTCCCCCAAAAAGTTCTCCCGGAAAGCACTGCCTACTTTTGTCTGCTACACGGAGCAGAAATCAGACTTCTACCTGCGGGTGTTCCATCACAACAGAAGCTGCTCTCCCCTTTCCCTCCTTCCAGGAGAATACATGGGTTCTTGGACTAGGTCTACATGTTGCTATCTACCAAGTGGGGAAAAAAAATTTTAATAAGGGTATATCTTGTTAAGCTTCAATTCCTATTAATTTTTTAAACAGAAAATAAATGTAAAAATAGGAATTGGGAATTTGGTAAAATAAGGTTCGGTTTTATTTTTCCTTTCTTTATTTTTATTTATCTTTACTCAGAATGTTAATGGGTCTGAAATTTACCATTGATAAGTCTGAAATTTATAGGCCTTGATAATTGTTAAGTTCACCCATAAAAAATTGTTACTGAACATCAAAATTTGCCCTCCGATTTATCTTCATTCTGCCGAAAGCAAATCAACTTTTAAATACTTTTTCAGATGCAAGTTTTGCAATTTTTCTATACAATCGCAGCAACTTTTTCTCTTTAATATTTCTAAAACAATGCTTACTTAGTTTTGTTTAGAATAAAACAAGCAAGTTACATAAATATTAACATTTTTCTTAAGTCATTTTTTTCATAATATTATGTCAAAAGCGCTGTTTGAGGCCTAAACGAATCATCAAAATCATCTTGCAAAATATTGTCACGTGACTTAACAGGTCATTATAGAAAATATTTTACCCAAACTAATTAAATAATCCGAATTTAGTTTTTTTTTCTTACCTATGATTTTCGAAACTACTTTTGGGAAAGATTTCTAGTATTAGAAGTATTTAAAAATGATTTCCTCAATATATGTTTATTGATCATAAAATAAGACATTTTTGTTTCGCGTTTTATCGCTTCTTATAAAAACGCAATAAAATTTCTCGAAAAATGTAACGAGATAGTTTACTTTTTTATAAAATAAAATTCAGATTTAATATTACTTAATAGGGTGATAAAGATATCTATTATAAAGTATATTGACGGAATTGACATAAAACAGGCGGTATATCGGAAGATCTTTACGTCACACCGCATCGATTATTTTATAAATAAATATACAACAAAACCTTCATTTACAATGTCACAGATCATACGATTGTAATCAACAGAAAACCATAAATTGCATGAGTATAAAGATCCAGGAAATACGTTGATATTTTGTAAATATAAAATTAGGTATTGCAAAAAGAATTTTTACGCATTTTATTGTACAAGTTTGAAACATTTTTAGTTTCTTATAAGCTCTATTTATACTTGCTCCTTTAATATTGTAACGCCTCGGCCTATAACTACCTCAAGAAGAGGGACACTTTCAGGATCATGAGAACACTTTAATTTTTATTTTCAAGCACTATATATATATATATATACAAATACAGAACTCTGGATTCTTATACAAAGAAATGAATATTAAAAGTATAAATTTGATCGCAAGTGCACGATTAAATTACAAATGCAGTTCACTCCAAGGTCGGAGATTTTCAGAGTTCTCGAGTCTATTTCGAGAGTTCTCGAATCTTTCTTCTCCAAAAACCTTCCTTTAAGAAAATTCGTCAAGAGAAGGGGGGATCAACTTCCCTCACTTCTTAGGAGAGTAGCTTTTTCTCAGTTCATGGTTTACCACCAATCATGATGGAACAATTCATAGTATAGTCCATATTCCATCTGTACTTGTTTCGACTTGTGAATGTCGCACAGACAATCACTAATTTCCTGAGTCTCATTATACATGACACTGAATATATGCTATCAGATTTGAGTGACAGGTTGTTCTCATTAGTACAAAATACTAATTGCATGTAATATAACTATCCACAATACTGCTTGTCTGCTGGTAAATTTGAGTGATTGGTTTGTTATTACGTACTTGTCAGATAACATACATTCTTCTCTCCTGGGAATGAAATACCAAAATACTTCCCGTGAGAAAAATTGCTACAATATAAGTTCATTTGAAAACATGATGACTCATATTTTAAAAGTGTTAAATTTTTTATAAAGATACAACTTACTTTAATTTCATTAATTTAGAAATATTGCGTGCATTTGGTTATCATTATTATCATAATCTGTGTTGATTGATTTTATCAATTCCATTTGATTTCAACCATTATTATCTATTTTCAATGTTTCATTTAATCTTGATTATCACATCCTGCCTTTACTATTTAATCAATCACTATCTAATTATATTTCTTATCATTACCTTCATGTTTAAACCTAGCATATCAAGTTCAAACTTATCAAGTTCTTTTATGATATTATCTAATTTTATCTCATGGAAAATTACATGAACTGGATTGTTTACTCTCATGATAATACATTTCATTGAACATGATAGTTATACACTTAAAATTGAGATAAAGTTATAAATTTTTGTTTTTGAAAAATAATTTATCAGCTAGTTATCTCTTTATTTTTTAATGTACTTGTAGATATAGCCCGCCCTTGCTGTGTTGTGTTGTTTCTGGTTCTGATACATTTTATTAAGAAAAAAATAGCTGCGCAAAATTAAAGGTTTGAAATTTTAACTAACACACCTCTGATAATATGAACTGGATAAATAAATAAATCACCCTTATATAAGAATATTCAATAATTTTGTTCAATTTGTTAGCATTTATTTTCAATAATAATATATCGGTTTGAAAAATGAAAACTAATATTACTAATTGTCTCCTTTATTTTTTTACAATATCTTAATGACGTCAGTCAAGGTTGTCTGACGCCATCGAATGACAGACATTCCCATGGCAATAAAAAAAAATTAAGTTTTTATTTAATTAAAAAATAACTAATAATATTTTTTTTTTATTTCTGCCCATGAATTTTCGAAACAAATTAAAAGAAAGTGAGAAAAAGCTGAATTTTTGTTATAATTTTTGATTCTGAAATCTACACACATATATGCATACATAGATTGAATACATAGACATACATAGATACCGACCATTAAAATTGCTACACCAAGAAGGCGAAATGCTACAGACGTGAAATTTAAACGACAGGAAGAAGGTGCTGTGATATGCAAATGATTAGCTTTTCAGCGCATTGAGACAAAGCAGTCGCCGGTAGCGATACCTGCAATGTGTTTAAATGAGGAAATTGTTCAGCCGGTTTCTCATATACATTGCATTTGAACATTGTTGCCTGGTGAAAAGTTGTTGTGATGCCTCGTGTAAGAAGCATAAATGCGTACCAACACGTTGCGTTTCTGACTTTGATAAAGGTCGAATTGTAGCGTACCAGGAGTGCGGTTTGTCATATCGCAGTATTGCTGCTCGAGTCGGTCGAGATCCTTTGACTTTTAGCAGAATATGGAATCGATGGGTTCAGGACGGTAACACTGAACGTTGTGCTGGATCTCAACGGCCCCCAATCACCTGCAGCCGAGAAGACAGGCATGTTACCGTATGGCCTTAATGGATCGTGCAGCCACGTCATGAGCCCTGAGTCAATAATTGCGGTCGTTTGCAAAACAACATGTGCCTGCACGAACAGTTCGAACGACTTTTGCAGCAGCATGGCCTGTCAGCTCGGAGACCATGGCTGAGGCTACCTTGACGCTGCATCACAGACAAGAATGTCTTCAATGGTGTCATCAACGACTAACCTGGGAGCACAAATGGCGAGACGTCATTTTTTCAGATGAATCCAGGTTCTGTTTACAGCATCAAGATGGTGGCATCGTGGTGAACGCACATTGGCAGCGTGCATTCGTCATCGTCATACTGGCCCATCACCTAGCTTGATGGTATGGGGTGCTATTGAATACACGTCTCGATCACCTCTTGTTCGCATTGACGGCGCTTTGAATAGTGCACGTTAAATTTCTGGTGTGTTACGACCCATGGTTCTACCTTTTATTCGAGCCCTGCGAAACCCTACGTTTCATCGGGGTAATACACGACCGCATTTTGCCGGTATTGTACGGAACTTCCTTGGTACGGAAAATGTTTGGCTGTTGTCCTGGCCTGCAAGGCCACCAGATCTCTCGCCAATAGAAAACGTCTGGTCCATGGTTATCGAGCGACTGGCGCGTCACCATAAACCAGTTCCTGCGGTTGATGAGCTATGGCCTCGTGTTGAAGCTGCATAGGCATCTGTACCTGTACATGCTATCCAATCTCTGTTTGACTCAATTTCCAGGCGAATAAGTGTTGTTGTTACTGCCAGAGGTTGTTCTCGGTACTGTTTTCTCAGGATCTATGCACCCAAATTTCTTGAAAGTTTAATCACTTGTTACTTCCAGCATAATATATTTGTTTATTAAATATCATTTTGTTATCTGCATTTGTTCCTGTGTAGCAATTTTAATGGCCAGTAGTGTATTACATTAAAACAATAGCCCGTATTCTATACATAAAATACAACAGTCATAGAACACGTGCCATATTTTTATTGTCAGCGGCCTTTTTAACTATAGCAGTCAAAGTCAATACAAATTCGAATCCACATGACAAAAATCTGACTCGATCAGTGCAGAATTATAGAAGGTGCCGAATCATCGAACGTCGTAAAAATTATTAAAAAAAATGTCTCGTAAAAATCGTAATCTCGTATTTATTACGATTTTTTAATCTCGCTGCAGATTTTGGGAATGGGTGGATTTTAATGCAATTTGAATATGTAATAATACATTTGAAGGAATTTCAATTTTAATTTAAAGTATGGTATTTTTTATTTAAGGATTGGCACAAACAACGGGTCTGGTGAGCGCCAAAGGTCACGTTGCTGAAGAAGACGGTGACGCCAGTGCACTGTACAGGAAGGCCGGTGCAATCCCTGTCACTGTGACCAACGTCCCCGAGATCTGCATGTGGTGGGAAACAGCCAACAACGTTTTCGGAAGAACCAAAAATCCATACGACCACACCAGATCAGCCGGCGGAAGTACAGGTAATCTTCGCCTTTCTTCTTTAATGCATTTTTAATCGAATGGAACTCTTAACTTGCAAACATTAAGCAAAGTCAACGAAATACACATTAACAGTAGATTTTTTAATCAGTTGTGAGGTCAACTCTTGCTTTCTCAGTTTTTTTTTTTTTTTTTTTGTAGCATGGTAAATTGTGCTCAAGTTATTGTTTATTATTTCATATTGAAAAATTGCTTAGTATTATGAAGTATAATTGTATATTACTTAATATTTTTATTAGTGAAGTATTATTATTTTCATGTTGAAGTATTGCTTCATAAGATACATTTTGCACATACTTTCAGACAATTGTTCATATTTAAACAGGACAGAAATTTAAACATCAAAATTTTCCAATTTTAGCAATTCTTTAATGCAGGAACTAGATGAGAAGGCCATGGTATGCAAAGTGGAAAAGCAAGATCAGATTTATTTTGAAGCAAATCAGAATTTAACAATCTTTAAATTTAAAAATATATATATATAATTCTTCCTCAATGGCGCAATAGCCCCACGTTGGGTTAAGGCCGTCTTCCTACTGGCAATTTTCGAAACATGAGATGTTTTCTTTTTACGGGGTAGGGTTGTCATCCCTATCCCTCAGCAATCATATATGGTCGGGATCTACGGTTTAAAATGGATTCCTAACCACTGCAAACATCCATGACACGGTCCCGAGACCTTTGGCACTAAGCCACAGGGCGCTAGTCAATCAGCGATCTGGCCCCATATGAATAATTTTTAATTAAAAAAAATCGTTTCATATCCAATTTTTTGTTGTGTTAGTGTTATACATAGGTCCCGCTATAATATGTCTGTATAGCGTTGAACGTATGACTAACAACCCTACCCCGTAAAAAGGAATCATCTGTTTCGGAACCTGCCTGTAGGTAGATGGCCTTGGCCACCATGGGGCTTTTGTGCCAATGAAGAAGTTAGTGTTATAGTTGTTCCTTTTAATCAATATGTACTAGCTCATATGTCCCAGTGTTACTCAATAGCAACTACATTATACATATTTTATATTTCGGTAAATGTAATTCAGAAAAAAACCCGAAAAAATCAGTTGCATAAAATATAAATTTTACCAGAGCAATCTTTAAAAGAAAAAAAAATGAAGAGACGAAAACTTTAAATTTAATTTAATTAATTTAATCTGATTTAATAAAATAAAAAAATTTTTTTATTTAATTTAAATTTTAATTTTTAAAAACTAGATTTTTTTTTTTTACTTCAAGAATATTACTAAGAATTAAAAGAAATATTTTTAAACACATTCAATTAAATTTTTATAAATAATTTACTATATCTATGCAAATGAAAGCAAATAATTTTTTAACCAATGTATTAGCTAATTTGATCTTAAAAGTTATAGTTTTATTTAACTAAAAAATAAGTTATAAAGTTATTATAGTTTTTTTACAATGTGAAATAAAAAGTAAGAAGTAATTTGTCTTGAAGTTTTGAAGTTGAAGTCAATCTTGAAGTTTTTAAATTTTTTAGTTCATCATATTTAACGGTGTAAATATTACTAGCTTAAAAATATTATTTACTTTTATTTGCATAGATGTAGTAAATTATTATAAATATTTAATTGAAGGAATTAAATTTTTTTTTTTTTTTTTTTTTAATTCTTAATGATATTTTTGAAATTAAAAAAAAATAAAAAATTTTGTTCGTGATCGCCTTTCAATTTTTTTTTCAAGTGCTCTTGCAAAATTTAATTTTTGTGCAATTGATTTTTTGTGATTTTTTTCCCTGAATTAAATTTATCAAAATAAAAAATATATCTTATTATATTGTATTATAAAATATATATAATTATATAAAATCTATATTTACATCGTTAAGTACGATGTAAATAATATAAAAATAGTTTTAAACAATATAATCTTTTAACATGTATCATCTAAATATTTTTATTGTCCTACTATTTTTGTGATAACAATGCAAACAATTCTTGAAACTTATTTTTACAAACATTTTTTTTTTTACAGTGAAGAAATTTCGTTTTATTTTATTAAAAAAAGAACTAGCAAGATTTTTTTAAAGATGTTTTCTTACGCAACAAATAAAACAATAAAATATTTAGAGTAAAAAAAAAATTGTGACTTGTGACTATTCAAATATTTAGGAATTATAAATCCAACGACAGACAAATATCTTGCTTTATATAGAGAGGCCAACGGCCGTACCATGCTGAATATACCGGTTCTCGTTAGATCACCGAAGTTAAGCATCATTGGACGCGGTCAGTACTTGGGTGGGTGACCACCTGGGAACACTGCGTGCCGTTGGCAAATTTGGGACCTGAATGGCCGAGTGTCTAGCGCTCTGGCGCTAGGTGCCACAGGTTTCGGGTTCGAATCCCGACGGTGCCATGGATGTTTGTAGTGGTTCGGAATCCACTTTAAGCCGTAGGTCCCGGTCTTCTATGACTGTAAGAGCGTCACGGAGCAAAAGTCAGGCTTCTACCTACGGGTGCTCCATCACAACAGAAGCTGCTTCCTTCCCCTTCAATCATGAGTCCATGTGGGCTTGGCCAGCCAAGTGGGATAAGAAACAACAACAACAATATATAGAGAAATTGCATAAGTAAATTTTAAATTTTACATAATTAATAAATTTTACAGGTGGCGAAGGAGCAGTTCTCGCAGGGGCCGGAGCAGTCATTGGTATTGGTACTGATATTGGAGGAAGCATACGCATACCGTCAGCCTTTTGCGGGATTTATGGACACAAGCCATCAAGAGGTAATTCTTGAATATTTTTTCTGCCCATGAGATCTATCACACTTTTACAAAATATATTTATTTTATAACGGGCCAAAGAATTGAAAACCAATGTATAAAAAAAAAAAAAAAAAAACATTATGTGTGCATCCATATATTCACAAATTAACTGTTGAAATTATGAGAAAAAATTAACTTTGATTTTAAAATAATATTCATGCGACTATATGACAGATATTGGCTGTTTTATTTATGAGTTTACACTTATGAGTTCGCAGAATAATTAAATTATATTCTGCGAACTCATGATGTGCGCGCACTTTGGAACATCTAATATAACAGGTTCTATGTTTCACTTTATAAGTTACACAGTGACCATCCCTAGATACTCACAATTGAATGCTGATAGCAGAGCAAATCAGACTCTTACTTCAAGTTGTTATCGCTTTTGGTTCAACTTACAACTGGGAATAGTTTTTTTCGAAAATGGAGTTGACCCAACACAAAACACGCTAAAACATAAAGAACGCTAACCTGCGACACCAATTGCGATGTGAAAATACCGAAATTGAGATCGATTTGTAATCGCACTAGTAAAATAAATATTGTTTAATGATTTCATTTTTTATTTCGTTCATATCTATATATTTTTTTATATTTCAGTTTTAATGTTATATATTTCTTTACAATGTGCGTTTAGTATCATTATTATTATATTATGTTTCATGTAAGAATAATTGTAAACACACAAAAATAGTCATGATGTTTCAATTTTTCATTCCAAAAATGTATATAGTGAGTCTAAATCTAATAGGGGGATATATAATTTTATATGCGGCCCGCAGAGTTAGGATACATTTCCAAAGTGGCCCACAAGATCAACTTCTGATATAAATGTTGTTTCGGCAAAATTTTGAAGCTCTCTTTTTAAAATTTAGTCGCACAAATTTCACAAGAAATAAATAGTGTAGAGGTTTTTAGTGTGATTCATTTATCAAAACTAAACATAAAATGAAATATGATGATAAATTTCAAAATTTTTAATTACCGAAAAATAAACCTTACACTAAAGTGAAATGTATCGTTCAGAACATAGTTTGTTTTACCAGTCATTTTCTACAGAGATATGTATAATTTTATACTTTTTATAGACACAGAGTTTCTCAATATTTCTGCATTGAAATAAAGGTGAATGTTTATCTATACAACTTAAACATAATCAAGAGAAACCCTGTTCATTGGCAATTTATATTTTTCGATAAAATAATTATTTTAATTAGATTTTATAACACTACACAATTATAAAAATCAGTTTTGCTCATAATTTTTGTAGCATTTCAAAAAATACATGTATAATAGTTAAAGAAGATTATTTCAAAACATTAACAACAAATTTTGGTATAATATAGATTATTTGAATAATCAATTCAACTTCATAAAAGGCTAAACAATGAATTCAACTTTTAACATCTTGAGGTTTTTATTTGGAATCAATTAATATGTTTTTCCAAAAAACATTTATTTGATTTTTTAATATTTCTCTTACATAAAAATGGCAAAATGTATAAAAAAATATATAAATATTTTCAGTTTTGATAGTTGGCTATATGAGTTTTAGTAATAATCTCGTTTGAATAATTTAATTCTTTTATCTTCATAATAAAAATGCTTGTATCTAATTACATAAAGTAGACAAAACATTTCAATCCTAACTCATAATTAAATAAAAAATTAGTTTTTACAAACTACCTACCACCTTTTTTCAGGAGATGGGTCAGATGCATTAGGCCAAATAAATTTTATCAATAATCTCTCTTATATGTAATTTAATTTATCTTCAGAATAAAAGTGTTTATCCAATTTTATAACATACATAGACAATCTGGTTAAAACATTTCAGTTAAAAATCACAAGTATTTAAAAAAAATATTGTTTCTACATTTTCCCATCTACTTTTTCCAGGTGTTGTGTCCAACTGGGGAACCTTCCCCTATTGCCAAATGAACCCAGACAAGAAAGACGTCAGGGTCACAGCTCAGTTTATTAGCACGGGCCCCATGTGTCGCTACGCCTGCGATTTACCGTTGCTGCTGAAGGTGATGTCAGGCTATGACAACAGAATCAAGTTGGACCAGAAAGTAGGTCGTCAACACTCCAGAAACATTCCCTTTTCAATTAAATAGATTTTATTTCGATTTAATAAATATTTGAGTTATAAATTAAACGGTATGGATAATATCATAAGTATATCTTGAAGAAATGGGTTAAAAAACTTGTAACACGAAAAATTAGTTTTGTAAATTTAATGGGATAATAAATATTATATATGGTGTTCCTCGTAAATGTTAATCAATTTTATATATCACAAAATAATATATCAATATTTCGTACAGTAGGATATACAGGGTGATTATAATTAAAGTTCCCCTTTCTAAATGGTGTAAAAAAGGACCACTCGTCACAATGAGTTCAAATTTAAACTGAAGATACTTGAAGAAGGGGGAAACGATATGGCATCAAAAAAGTCACCGATTTCTCCCATCCAATTTGGTATGACCTTGCCGTGGTGGATGGACTTTCCACTAGCAGTGTCACAGTTGTTGAATGACTTGGAAGTCATTTGTTTCCATCAAAAAACCGAAACAATCTAGCACATTGAACACTACAGTTGGTTTAATGTGCAACTCATGCTAAATACGTTGCAATAATTTCTATTCAAAATATCACGAATGTGGCAGTTGAATTCACTTTCTTTATGCTGCTTACAGCGCCCTCTATTAATACACATTGGAATTTTTTTTGATGCCGTGTCTTTTCCATCTTCAAGTATCTTTAGTTCAAATTTGAATTCGTTGCAGCGAGTTGTTCTTTTTTAACGGCATTTTGAAAGTGCAGCATTTAATTATGATCATCCTGTATAGGAATTCACATTTTCTATAAGAAAGTAAAGATGTTTCTATAGTTAAAAAGTTTTTTTTTTAAAAATAAATTTGAAATATATTGGTTCTATTAAATGCATAACTTAATAAAATTTTAATTTTTTATTACATTATAGTACAAGTTAGGGCGGATATACATGTGGTCTTGATTAAGTGTTATTTCAAAGTAGGACTGAATTATTTCTTTAACCCAATTAACTGCCGCCGGCGTATATATACGCCTTTCCAAAGTACGATCCTTTGCATTGCGCTGCTATAAAGAAAACTGCTCCCACGGTCTTGGAATGCCACAAAATGACCTTGACAATGTTTGAAAAGGATTTTATTATTTCAGAAAAAAGGGATAGGGTCTTGGTAAAGGGGATGTTTCTGAAACGGTGAGTCATAGCTGTGCAGTTTTTGCTATTGTTTCTGTTTGAGTAGGTCGTGCTTTTTTTATTCTTCTTTTGCTTCCGTTTCGTCGTGAAACCAGCTATCAATGCAATGAATGTGATTTTTGTTTAAGTGACTTGGCTTATAAAAAACAAGTTTAGACATTTTCAAAAAAATAGTTATTTTCCTATCATATTTTAACATATGAAACAATAAAGAATTCTTGTTTTAGAAATATCACACAGCAGATAAGTTCTAACACCTGTTTTATTACACTGTTATTCTATACTTTAAATTTAGAATTTTTGTTTTTTTTTTACATTTTATTTTTTTTTGTGAAAGTAAAAAGGTTTTATGTTGCAAAACACACCTCTTTTTTTCCTCCAATACATCGCATAACTACGCGCGCCTGTATGAAAAACGGTGGCACTGGGGAGCGCATCTCGTTAGTTTTCCTCGGCAGGTAAGGGGTTAAGTAATATAAGATACGTTTAGCTGTCATATTTATTAAAATTTGCTAAGACAGCACTACACAACTGCAACACATAAAACACAAAACGCCATTATATAACAATATAAGCAAAATCATCATAAAAGCCAGTTCGTTTGAAGGTCTTTGTACCCTCCGTACTGTCTACAACTCTTTACTCTACTCCGCACACTCCCTTTTTTCTTTCTCCCTCTGCCATTATCGGTTCCAAAAAAAGCGTGCAAAGTCTAATGTCTAACGTAAGGGTCAACCAGTTCTTGAAAGAAAGATCTATTAACTTTGAGTTCAACGTTATAGCTTTTTGTGGGAATGCATGGTGTATACTTTCTATTATTATGCTATTACAAAATGAAATAATTCATTATCTAAAGATACATCCTTTTTAATTATTCATAAGCCATTTGATACAGTCTAAAAATAAATTCTATATTTCATTTTTGTAGTTTAACATAAATAGTTTAGAATAACTGTTATATCGAATTGTAAATTCAATTAAAATATGCAAGTATTATAAATGTATATCTATCAAAAAATATTTCTGAAATCAATTTCAAAGTTGTCTTAGTGACATCCATAAACATTATAATTTAAGTGGGGGATATAAATATATTTTCATGAATGTATTACAAATAATGGTCGGAAAATTATTATTTTAACATATAACTAGAAATATCTATGTATTTCTGTAATAATTTAAAATAAGAGTTAATCAAATTTATAACAAAAAAAGATTTTCTCCAAATATGTTCTGTCCTTTATTTTAAATTCTATATAAGTCAATTTTAAAAAATAATGTATATGTAAAGGATATCTATATTTAATACATAAGAACATTAAAAATGATTTGCAGCACATCTGTGTTTAATACATAAGAACATTAAAATTAATTTGTAAGTGCAGGACATCTTTATTTAATGCATAAGGACATAAAAAATAATTGTACATTTCGCATATTATGTTCAAAATCATTTGAAAAAAACAAGAATAAGTATAGGTTTTAATACCTTATTGCTAATGTAAAAAAAACAAATTAAAATTCAATAATATATGAGGAAAAAGTAATATGAATAAAATTTATTTTTATTTTAATAAACAGTATGTAAATTTTTTTTTTTCAATTTCAGGTCGACTTTCGAAAAGTTAAAGTATATTATATGAAAGAAAGCCCAGGATTATTAAGTGCAGCCAGACCAGAAGTTAAAAGAGCTGTCGAAAAGGTACGACATTGTATTTTAGTTTTTAATACGCTTTTATTAGCTTCACCTGTATGTTTGTATGTATGTATGTATGTATGTTTGTATGTAACTCACTTTTTGGGCTCGATGTTGGGACTGATGGCGCCATCTACTGGCGAGTCAGTCAACTGATCAAACCCTACCTATTTTGTATAATTATTTTGTTTAATCTTAATTCCTTTTGGTTTTATTTTACTTTTATCTTAAAATTCTCATTTTTTTAAACTTTAACCTTTTATTTTTGGGCATCGTCAACGAACTTGATAATTGTACCGATATCTTTAGCTTTTTTTGATCTCATGCTTTAATTGTTCTCAAGCAGATGTTTTTCCTAAATTTTAAATTCATTTATTTATTTTTAATTACTTCTATTCATTAATTTAAGAAACTACAATTTATGCTAATGTTTCAATTAATTTAAGATGTGGAGGTTTTTGTGATTCTTAAAACCACCAAGGAACATCATAAACGCCCGTTGCCCAGCTTTCTTTCACCCCGGGTAGAAATTCAGTAATATCCGCGATCGAATATTCCTTAATTTTACTTTTTCTTATTTTATTCTTGTAAATATATAATTTTCATGCCTATATAATTCATGCCTTATACATATATAATTTTCGTGCTTATCAATGTGTTTCTCTCTCCAATGAACTTTTTGTGTACAACTCTGGAGAAAAGGCCGCAAACAGGCCAAGGAACTCCGTGAACATTGTCCATTACTCGTGGGAACATTATGGAAAACAAACAAAATAAAAATTAATAGTTTAAAAAACTAAAAAATACAGAGTTAATCTATCTAAAAGTAAAAATAATTGTTACCATAAGAATAAAATGTCAGAAAATGAATGTCACTGTTCTAAAAGCGTGGGTGCTTGTATGACATTTTAAAATTAACTCTGCATTTCTGTTAGTGAAAAATTATAACCATTGATATTGAGCACCCCACGCTTTTAGAACAGTGACATTCATTTTCTCGTCAGTCATTTTATTCTTATGGTAACAATTATTTTTTACTTTTTAGATAGATTAACTCTAAAAGCGTATTTTTTAGTTTTTTTAAACTATTAATTTTTATTTTTAAATAGTTTTATAGCATCACTTTATAATGTATACACATGATTGATTTAATGTATACACATGATTGACTTGATAATGTGCACATATGATTGACTAAATTTGAATTTTAAAAGTATTAGACTATCGAAATTCATATATGAAAATTCCGAAATTAAAAAGAAAGTTGAATTGTCTTTTCTTCTTCTTCTTCAATGGCGCAATAGCCCCATGGTGGGCCAAGGCTGTTTGCCTACTGGCAGATTCGGAAACATGTAGGGTTTTCAGCCGCTAATGCTCTATAGTCATGATAGACCTAGACGTGTGGTTTAAAGTGGATTCCGAACCACCACAAACATCTATGGCATCCCTGGGACTCGAACCTGAAACATGTGGAACCGAGCGGACTTGTCTTTACATTTCATAATAGCAAAACTTCTCTTCAATATTTATGCAGTTTTTGCATTTGAATATTTTAAATATCTCTTTTCATTTTTTCTGATAACTATTATATATTTTCGTAACATATTTTCTGCTAAATAGGCCTGTGGGCCAAGTGGCACTAGGCCTTTCGAATCCTGGCGGTGGCATGGATGTTTGTGAGTGATGACCGTAGAGTGACAAATCAAACTTAAACAAGAATATACCTGAATGAAACAATGATGTAATCCAGTTATTGATCATCAGTTTTTCAGGAAATTATCAGTTTTCAAATTTCCAAGGCAAAGTACATTAAATAATCAGTTCTAGTAAAATAAATATATTTCATATTTCAAATAAAAGAAAATGGTGGAAAAAATTTAAAAAATGAAAATTCATTTGAATAATAATGACCGTAGAGCGTCACAGAACCCAATCAGACTTCTCATTCACATCATTTCCAAACTGTATTGGGGCAACTCAGCTCTAAGCACAGTGATGTGGTGCAGTAGTAATAGCGGTTACGTTAAACTGTAGGTTCGGGACTAATTACTTTAAAATGTGCAAAAAATGACCGTAGAGCGACAAACCAAACTAAACCCTGGATTCTTTGACCAATCGAGCCTGTTTCCACTCAAAAGGGTATCTCTAATTAATAAAAAAATATTTAAATTCAGGAACACATTAAAATTTCGCCAATTTGCCCACAATTTGTTTCCTAAAGTTTCCACATATTTTTTAATTTAAAATTAAATTGAACAATAGATTTACACTTTGCTAAGAAAATTTTAATTGGTTTGAAATATAGTTCCGTCATAAAACAGCAAAAAAAACATATTTAAAGGTCAACAGTTTGAAAAAAGGAAAACCGTGAAATAAATACGCTTTCGCGTAAAATATTACTTTAAAAAGATAATTATTTTTAAATGGCGCGATACACGTGTGTGAAAGAGAAACCAAACAGCATAAATTGTGAGCGATATTTTAGGCAGACACTTGCTTCTAAATAAATAACTCTCATATTTTTAACAAAAAGCAGATGTTGCGCTTGCATATATCACGGTGAAATCAAATGCAACTACCCCTGCACTAGGGTTCTCAGTGTATGTTAATTGCTTGATAACAAACCATAACGAAGCTTTATTAATAAATAAAATAAAATTACTAAATGTGCTATAAATCACAAAAATGTAAAGCGTTAAATTAACAAATGTTGTATAAATCACAAAAATAAATAGCATTAAATTAATAATGTGCTAATATTAATAACAAAAATAAATAGCATTAATTTAATAAATGCAGAATAAATCATAAAAATAAATAGTATTAAATTAATAAATTTTGTATAAATCACAAAAATAAATGGTATTAAATTAATAAATGTGGTATAAATAACAAAATAAATAGCTTTAAATTACTAAATGTAAAAGAAATCACAAAAATAAATATCATAAAAAAATTAACAATTTTGCTTAATATTAATGCAATATGCAAATCAACTATTAAAAATTATTTTTTTAAATAATTTTATTTTTAAAAGAAATTTTATTAATAAATTATTTTGACAATTTTTGTTCTGCACTATTATTTTTCTCTTTATATCACTAACTTCGTTTACTAAAGTATAACTGTACATCACTTCAAAAACAATTGTGTAGCCAATTGAGCCCGTAAATATTTAGGGCTTGATGGCCGAGTGACTTGTGCTGTGGCTCTCGGCGGCATAGGTTTCGGGTTTGAGTCCCGCCAGTGCCATGGTCGTTTGTAGTGGTTCGAAATCCACTACCGGTCTAATGTGAGTGTAGAACGTTGGGCGTAGCGAACCCTGCCCCATAAAAAAAGTCAGCGCCATGGAGCCAAGTCAGACTTCTTCCAAAAGGTGCTCCATCACAACAGAAACTGCCCTCTTTCACTTCAGCTATGAGACCACACGGGTTCATGGGCTTGGTCTAGATGTTGTTGTCTACCAAGTGGGATCAGAAACAACAGCACAACACATAAATATTTATACTCATTTTCATAAGAGACACATGACATGGCATTTTCATATGAGACACAAAATTTGAAAGTTCTATTAATTGAAATTTGGATTAGAACGTTCAAATTTTGTTAAAATTCTTTCAAACAAAACAACTTTTTCTTAGTATATATTTAAAATGTTTTTGGCAAAAAATTGTGATTCTTGTCCTCTCACAGAAATGCAATGCCATAATTTTGGAACTTAGAAGAGATTCAATGTTAATAAACTGCTTTTATGACATTTAGAAAGTTTCAGTGGATCATTAAATTTATCTTATCTTTGGATGGATTCCTTCATGGATTTATTTTATCTGCTCATAAAAAATTATGGATTTATTTTATCCTTGGATTTATTTTATCATGGATTTATTTTATCCTTGGATTTATTTTATCATGGATTTATTTTATCTGCTCATAAAAATTATGGATTTATTTTATCCTTGGATTTATTTTATCATGGATTTATTTTATCCTTGGATTTATTTTATCATGGATTTATTTTATCCTTGGATTTATTTTATCATGGATTTATTTTATCCTTGGATTTATTTTATCATGGATTTATTTTATCTGCTCATAAAAAATTATGGATTTATTTTATCCTTGGATTTATTTTATCATGGATTTATTTTATCATGGATTTATTTTATCATGGATTTATTTTATTTTATCATGGATTTATTTTATCCTTGGATTTATTTTATCATGGATTTATTTTATCCTTGGATTTATTTTATCATGGATTTATTTTATCCTTGTTAAAATTGCCATTTCGATACAGAGTTTCCTGACATCATTTGCTATTATTCTTAAGAAATTCAAAAAATGCGTAAGAATTCACAGCATACCTTTACTACCTTACATAAATAGCAAATTTTACGAACGCTCCCTATTTTAACAAATTTAAACCATTTTAAATAATGTTAATATTAGAAAATATTAATGCAGCAAATTAAACATGTTAAATAATATGTAAATAATATGCAAATTAAAAATAAATAAACGAAAATATATGAATAAATGAATTAAAAATAATATGCTTATAAATAAAATAAATAATATGCAAACAATATGCGTATTGGGGTAAAAAATTTCATTTACCTTAAATTAAACAAGTAACATAAAAAAAAAAAAAATTTAAATCCATTCCTACTTTTTTCCCACTATATTGCAGAAATTCCTTTATAAATAATTTTCCTTTATTTTTTTTTAAGTTTATCTATTGGCATCTATTGGTAGATGGATGCAACTTCAATCTAAAAAAAAACTAAAATTAATTAATTAAATTTAATTACTGAATTAATATTTGAAAAAACTTTATTAACATCCAGTGTCATCCACTACAAGTTTAAAAAAATGTATTTGAACTTGAGTGGATGAATAAAATGTATTTTATGAACGATTGGAAATTTGAACAAGATATATATAGGGAGAGTGTGAGCTAATAGAAGGAATTGAAAAAAATGTTATGACTACAAATAATTTTTAATTAATTTGATAAAACGGATATAGATCTCTTCATAAAAAAATGATTTATGGCACTCTTGTTAAAATCATAATTTCGATGTAGACTTTTCTTTACATAATTAGTTATTCTTAAGACAGAAATGTGTAACAATTGAGAGGTTTACCTTACATAAATGACAAATTTTACAAACGCTTCCTATCTTCCTTTTTTAAATCCTTTTAAATCACCCAATATTTTTTTTTTTTATCAATATATAATATCTTATAATATGCTTATTGTGGTGAAAATTTCGTTTACCTTAAATTAAAAAATAATTCTTATGATAACAAATAATTTGACAAAACGTATATATGCCCATTCTGAAATCTAGCAGTGAATCATTTTTGTTACTTAGTGGTAGTTTTATTCATAATCATTTAATATTCATTTGACTGAATTGTAGAACATTTGATCTCAGCTAAAAGCACCATAAGCATTCACAGTACACTGCAGCTGTATTGTATACTGCTATTCAGAACGAACAGTTTCAAAAGCAATATCCATCTTTCTGTTCGAGCATAATATAAAAACTTTACAGCTTAAAAAAAAATTGAGGAATTGTAAAAAAATTTGATATCAGATAAAAGACATCATAGGTGACCTTGTACCACAAGTATCATAGGTAACCAAAAGTAGCCACAGTAATTACAATCCTATTGTGCACTGCAATTCAGAAGGAACACTTCCAGAAGCAGTATCCATCTTTCTCTTCGAGTTGGAACTTTCCAGCTTAAACAAATTGTGATCCTATACCCGACATAGACACGGATATTCTCGTTTTGGCATAGATACTTCCCCATTGCACAAGTTAAAATCATCAGACAACTTTTTTATAAGTACAAATTTAAATACAACTTTTTTCAACTATTTTACATTTTACTTTCAGGCCGCAAAGCATTTTGAAGAGGAATTCGGCGTCAAACCAATACCTCTGGAACTCCAAGAGCTGAAGTACGCCTTTGAAATCTGGATGTGCAAGTTCAAGGAAGTAGGAGCACCTCCTTTGAAAACTGCCCTGGCGTACGGAAAGGACTCCATCAACCCCTGGTGGGAGCTGGTGAAAAGCGTGTTCCGCCGCTCAGACCACACTGTACCCTTGCTATTCTTCAGCCTTTTGAAAAACACAGAAAAGGACAAGTTCTACTACGAATGTTTGGAAAAATACGACGTTCTCCTAAAGACATTCAACGAAATCTTCTCGGAGGACGCCATTTTCTTATTCCCGACCCATCCAGAACCAGCACCGCACTACCTTATGACCATTCCGAAGTTCAAGAATGTGGGTTACACTGGCATTTTCAACATATTGGGTTTCCCTTGCACTGCAATACCTGCAGGTTTGAGCAAAGGACTACCCATCGGAATACAGGCTATCAGTGGACCTTTTATGGATCATCTGACTATTGCTGCTGCTCTTGAATTAGATAAATTGTTCCAAGGCTGGATAAGTCCCTGCCCAATTAATGTATGATTAGGATTTTAGGAATAAAACCACCTTAAACAAATTTATACTAAAACAACTTTATATCACGTACTGTTATTTACTCCTTGTGATAATTTATTCTACAATTTGATTTCAAATCTTCAAAGGAGTAACGAACAGAAATATCGAACCGAATTATCGAAATCTCATCGGAATAATTGTAACAACAGTAAAAATATCGTTTTACTATTCTTATAATTTGAAATTCCTTCATTATGTTATATTTTATTTTTTTCAATTCATGTGTGATTTTAATATTAAGAACAAAATACGGATTATTGATTTGAGAATTCAGTCTTTACTTTCGCGTTTTGTTTTATTTTTATTTTTGAATTTTATGTTTAGCAAATATCATATCAGCAAACAAAAGTTTGGTATACAAACCATCCACGATTACTAATTAATTCATTCATTACTAATTAACTCATTCCACGATTACTAATTAATCTCGTCACCTAACAGTTATACAAAACTATTCAAATTTGATTAATTGATGTATAAATTTTAGGATCCTGGTTAATAAATTGTGTTGAAAATTTTAGTCTCTTGTGCCGTTAATTGTTTTTTACATTACTTCTTTTTATATACTATCACTGATTTTATACTTATATTTATTTATCAAAATGTCTTAATGTACATATAACTATCCTTGTTAATCGATTAATTTAACTCATTCTTTATAAAACGATTTATTTGTTACAGGTTTTCTGTCACTTAATATATTTTGATGCTTCAGAGAAAGACATATTTTTGATTTCGGTCATATAAGTATAGAGATTTTTAATTTATTTAACGCTTAATAAGCTCAAATGCCCGACTCGTGGCTCAGAGGCAACGTGCGCCGCTGGTGAACGTTAGGGTGGAGGTTCAATCAGCTGGCGGCTTTGTTGTAAATACTGTTTCAAAAGGCCAGGTTAGCGATGTACAGCATCTTGCCTCGTTAGTTAGACTACCTAGTAAATGTTTTCCAGGTTTAAGTCCTCCCGGAAGGCATTACTTTAATTTTTCTGCTACTCGAAGCAGAAGTCAGACTTCTACCTACAGGTGCTCCATCAAAAACAGAAGGTGCACCTCTCTTCCCTCCTTCCATGAGGGCGTCCTAGTGGTCAATCTACTAGAGCTCTGGCCTTTGGTGCCATAGGTTTCACGGTCGAATCCTGTCAGTGGCATGGATGTTTGTGAGTGGTTCGGAATCTACGTCAAACTGTAGGTCCCGGTTTATATAGCCCCTGTGGGCACAAATGAGCGAGAAACAAAACCAATACTTCCGTGAGGGATACGCCAACAACAGGAAATTTTAGAAAATTCTGTATCTCGAAATTAAAATTACAAAAATTGTTTTCCAGATTCTGAAAATTTTAATCACATTAGAATAAATGCAAAATATTTTAGTCATATTCTGTTGTTTTGTTGTTGTTTCTTATCACACTCGCCAGACAACAATATATAGATCATGAACCCGTGTGGTCTTATGGAAGGAGGGAAAACTTCTATTGTAATGGAACACCCGTAGGTAGAAGTCAGACTTGGCTCCGTGACGCTAACTTTCCGGGTTAGTGTAGGCATTTTCTAAATTACATCAGTTGTTCAAATCTATCATGGTTAACTAAAACCATTTGCAATTTTTTTTCTTAATGCAGCTGGCAAACGCTTATACAGTTGTCGTTGATGCCTTAAGGCAAGTGCTGCACCTACGCTACTCACTTAGCACTACCTAGGACAGGGATGGGCAAACTTTTTTGGTCAAAAATCGAAAAAAAAAGTTTGGCGGGCCAAGATCAATTTTTCTAAAATTTTAAAAACAATATACAAGTATTACAATTCAAATATGTTAATGAGATGAATGAAATTGCGATTTCATTTTCAAAAGTTCCTTATATTGAGGTTTGAAGTGAGATGTACAGATTCTAAGGAAAGAGGCTAAATGCTCATCTGCCAGTCTACTTTTGAAATAATTATTTCTAAGGTTCATAGTTGGAAACACTTGTTCATTGTTAAAGCAAACTGAAGATGCAAGATGAAATTATGTTTTGTAGAACAAAAAAAAATTGTTTTTTTTCCAATGCAGCTGGCAAACAGACATGGACATCTTGGATGCCTTAAGGAAAGCGCTACACAAATGTTACTCACTTTGTGTTACCAAGGGGGCGCGTGCAACT
Organism: Caerostris darwini; assembly: GCA_021605075.1. Lineage (NCBI taxonomy): Eukaryota > Metazoa > Arthropoda > Arachnida > Araneae > Araneidae > Caerostris > Caerostris darwini. The sequence goes on along the minus strand of BPLQ01012960.1, from coordinate 16,299 downwards.
TGAAGGTAAGCCACGGAGTAACAATGCCCCCGCAACGCTCTACGATCACATTAGACCGGGACCTTCGGTTTAAAGTGGATTCCGAACCACTACACACATCCATGGCCCCGCCGGGAATTGAACCCGAAATCTGTGGTACCGAGCACCACAGCGTTGTCCACTCGGCCATTCAGGCCCCTGTAGAATAAAAATAGAAAAAGTAAAAAGATCATCAGTACTTTGAAAAAAAAAAAAAAGGAAAAAAATATTATATAATCGAAGTAGAAAAGGAGATGCATATATGATATATAAATTCCTTTTAATTTGCCTCGGACCGCCAAATTAAAATTCTATTCGCTGGCCGGATAGAGCTTTCCGGCGGGTCGGAGTTGGCCCGTCGGGCGTAGTTTGCCCATCCCTGATCTAGGAGGTGCGTGTAGCTTGAAGATAAGCTACGGATGCCAAGTAACAACCCGAAGCCTGTGGTATCGAGCGCCAGCCCCTGGGCTTTCAGGTACACAAACCATTTGTAATTATTAATATTAAAGTTATATTTAATGATATTACATGATAATTTAAAAAGACTATTGATTTTGCAAAGAGATTTATTGACAAATTGAAGAAGATTGATTAATTTACACACAAAGTGAAAAGGATCGATTAACATATACCCAAATAGTAAGAATAATGCTACAGTTCAATAAAAAAGAATCATCTAAATAGAATCGGAAAACGTTTATGTCTGAAATGCTTAAAAAGACATTTCAATTTAAGATCTATATCTATGTACAGGTGTTGCGAAAAGCTATATTTCCTGGATATGTAAAAAATTCCGTGTACTTTCTGATGAATCAATTGATTTTTTTCTAATGATAAAATATACTTACCGGTTTTCCCATCTTAGATATCTGCTTTATTATGTATTCAATTCACGGCTGTATTTGCACCTGTTTTTGCTAAATTAATGAAAATGTTATATAATAAAAGGTTTTGGATGTATTGCATATTAGTGATTCTATTTGATGAAGTCGTTACTACATATATGCTGAGAAATCGAATTTTTCTACACTAGCACATTTTTTTCATTATCACAACTAACTTTCCAGTAGGTAAGCTAACTTTTAAAGTTCCTATTATATTTATTTTTATTTATTTATATATTTGTTTCTAAAAGTAATGTTAAATGGCATTTGTTTAATAAAGTACTGATAGATATAAGAAATCTATTCCTTATTATGGAAAATCATAAATATCATAATTCGAACTTTATTTTTTATATTAAATTTTACTATATACTTAAAGTATATTTTCTTCAATCAATTTTATCGATTTTCTTGAAATAATCGACTTCAAATTAAAAAAATTATCGATTTCAACTTTTCGTTATAAATCATTTTTTAATGTGCATACAAATATAAATAATGAATTCAAATTTTTTTAAACTTAAATGTAGTTTTAGTAAATTTAATGTATTTTGCACGAAATTTATATTTTTTATTTATAAAATAAATTATGTATTTTCTAAAATGTAGGCTTGAATTTAAATTTATTTTCTGAAAAAATCATTTAATCCAAAATATACTTTTAATTCAGGTATTAATAATTTAAATATATATTAATACTTTTAAACATTTGTACTTTAATAAAGGTTAGGTTACTTTTATAAAGGTATCTTAGTACTTCGTAAATAAATAAGAGCTCAGTGAAAAGCATGTCAAATTGGCTTTACTTATCCTATGAATTGAAATTTTTAAAGAAATTATTTTAAAATTTCGTATTTTTCCATTAGAAACAATAATCGATTTTTTTAATTTTTAAAAATGATATTTTAACTTTTTTATTTTTTTTTATTTTTTAACTTTTTTTCTTAAATTTAAATAGAATATAGTTTATGAACTTAATTTTTTATTTTCTTCAAATCTGCATAGCATAATTTTATATATTGGATGATTGTTATTTGTTGTGTTGATAAACATTAAAAATAATTAAAATGACTCAATTAATTTTTTTTTTTTTTTTTCATTTTAAAAATTGTTTAAAATGGATAACTTGAAATTTTAGAACAGAAAGTTAAAAAAAAATATAATATACTAAAAAAAGTTGTTTTTTTTAAGCTTTTTTTTTTTTATATTTGTCTTAGAACTTTAAAAAACAGAGGTTAACACATCTAGAAAAAAAAATCAAATGTTTAAATGCAAAAAAATTTAAATAAAATATTTTACTATTTTTAAAAAAAATATAATCATATTTATTCTATTTCTTTAACGTTTGGTTTAAGTAAAATATTAAGTTACTCATTAATAAGAGTTTGAACCAATTTAATTATTGCCATTTTAATTTTTATAATAACAAATATTTTAGTATTTTTTTACATATTTTTAATTAAACTAAAATTAACTAAATGGGAAGATAGTTAACGTTATTTGTTTATATTTTATTACATTGAAATATTTATTACATTTCTAACTATGTATATTTATCACTGTATTTAATAAATCAAAAAAAATTGTCCGTAACTAAATGAAAATTTACAGTAAATTTTTTTCTTGGTTAAACATAGTCTATGCAAAAAAACACATTAGGATTTTGGTATAAAAATAGGTTAATCCCAATTCATATGTCGGATAAATATTGCAGCTTTTTAAATTACTTTTTAATGTACTATTTACATTTTAATTATTACATTTTTGTATTAATTACATTTTTCTCAAATTATTCAAGAATTTGAAACTAAAAATAATTACAGACAATTTTAAAAACATCTCCAATATAATTTTTTCTAAAAATGTATTCTAGAAATATCGGGTGTTTTACTTCACTTTTTAAAATTATATGTTGATGTATGTATGTTAATTTAATTCATGTAATCAAAAAAAAGAGTTGAATTATTCATCAAATAAACATTAAAAATTAGTCTTTGAATCACTTTATATCAATTTTTATGCAGTTGAAGTTAATTATTGATAGTTTTCTACATGATAATTTGGCTGCCCCAAAATTATTTTATTATTATTTTAAAATATTTAAAAATAAATTCGATGTGAAAAATCACGATAGATGGCAGCACAAGTATTTTGAATTTTTTAATTCATCCGATGAGTTTTTTCCCCTAACTGCAAAAATTCTCAAAATCTTTTTACTATAAACATAATATGCTGGAAAAAAAAAAAAATGGTACTTACGTATTAACGGTACCTTGGCGACAGTTGCTCCAATAAAGAGCACACGCGCCAACTGCAGCTACAGATTTGGCGCCAATCTACACTTAAAATTTTTGTTCCAAATAATAAAATATATATGAAACACTTCATTTAAAATCAAAACGCTTTCAAAATATTTTTATTCCAAATAATGAAGATTGGCGACACTTAAAAACCGCCAAGTCTGTCGCCAAGGTACCGTTAATACGTAAGTACCAAAAAAATTTCACTGCGCGATGTATATTGTTGTATGGATTTAATAACATAAATAACAATATTGCAATTTAAAAACTTAAACAAATAAAAACAATAATAAATAATAAAATTAAGTATAAAAGAGCACAGCTAAACAGGTTATAGTAAATACAAATATTGTTGAAGTTTAGAGTCTTTTATCTATTTCAAATCGTGTAGATCCAATGGAATCAATTAATGTATTACGTAAGTGTCTAAAATGTTTTAAAATTTTAATTTTAAATTTTGTGCATTTCTAAATATTCTAGAGCTCTGGTGCTCGGTGCCACAGGTTTCGGGTTCGAGTCCCGGGGGTGCCATGTATGTTTTCAGTGGTTCGGAATCCACTATAAGACGTAGATCCTGGTCTAATATAACTGTACAGCGTTGGGCGTAGGGCTAACAACCTTACCCCGAAAAAAGAAAAACATCTCATGTATTGGAATCTGCCAGTAAGCAGACGACCTTGGTCCACAATAAGGCTATTGCGCCATTGAAGAAGAAGAAGAAGCACTAAAAATTCACAGTAATTGTGATGCATAGATATGAAACAAAATAGATTTAAAAATCATGATATATATATCGTGATAACACTTGAACACAAAATCGAAAGGAGAACGACAAGGAGTGAATTAGAAACACTATCATTTCCCATGCAAAAAGCCATTACTTTTATTCTCTGTAATTGTACAAAAATAAATTCATCCTTCACAGCATACGCAAAATAAAATTTTGAGGTGCCCATTCAAAACTCCCAAAATAAATAAATAAATAAAATTAATAAATAGATAAATAAAAGTAAAATAAAAGAAACAAAATTATTCACTATCAGAAATGTGCATAAGCTGTAGCAACGAAACAAAAAATAATTTAAGAAGCATAAGATAAAAAGTTAAACCACAAAATTGCAATAATAAGGAAAATACAAAAACAAATAAGCAGAGAGTAAAACGATGTGACCAAATCCATAAAACCTGATATAAATTAGTGGGCCCAAAAGAAATAAATAATAACATACTGAGTATTGCCTTATAAAACAATGCGTTTCGTTACAAACTATATCTTTATCATCATCATTGGCGCAACAGCCCAGTTTGGGTCAAGGCCGTCTACCTACTGGCAGATTTCGAGACCAGAGATGTTTTTCTTTTTTACGGGGTAGGGTTGTCAGCTCTACGCCCAACGGTCAACAGTCAACAGATTGGGATCTACGGCTTAAAGTGAATTCCGAACCACTACAAACATCCATTCCACTGCCGGTCTCGAACCCGAAACCTGTGGTATCGAGCGCTAGAACTATATCTTTATTATATATATAATTCTTCTGTACATGTGTTTGTCACCGAAGTCCTCCTAAATCGCTGGACCGAATTTGATGAAATTTTTGTGTGTGTTTGAGTGGGTCTCTGGATGATTTAGATTTACAATTTGATAGGGTAGGTGGCGCTGCAATTGGGTTCTTCTACGCGTATGTTTATCACCGAAGTCCTCCTAAATGGCAGGACCGATTTTGATGAAATTTTTTGTGTGTGTTTCTCTGGATGATTTAGATTTACAATTTGATAGATAGGTGGCGCTGCAATTGGGTTCTTCTACGCGTATGTTTATCACCGAAGTCCTCCTAAATGGCAGGACCGATTTTGATGAAATTTTTTGTGTGTGTTTGAGTGGGTCTCTGGATGATTTAGATTTACAATTTGATAGGGTGGTGGCGCTGCAATTGGGTTCTTCTACGCGTATGATCAAAAGTCCTCCTAAAATGGCAGGACCGATTTTGATGAAATTTTTTGTGTGTGTTTGAGTGATCTTGGATGATTTGATAGGAGGGTAGGTGGCGCTGCAATTGGGTTCTTCTAAATTTTTGATGATAGGTATGCAATTGGGTTCTTCTACGCGTATTTTATCACCGAAGTCCTCCCTTGGCAGGACCGATTTTGTAAATTCGGCTGGATGATTTAGCTGGATGATTTAGATTTACAATTTGATAGGTAGGTGGCGCTGCAATTGTTCTTCTACGCGTATGTTTATCACCGAAGTCCTCCTAAATGGCAGGACCGATTTTGATGAACTGGATGATTTAGATTTACAATTTGATAGGGTAGGTGGCGCTGCAATTGGGTTCTTCTACGCGTATGTTTATCACCGAAGTCCTCCTAAATGGCATTTTGATGAAATTTTTGTGTGTGTTTGAGTGGGTCTATGATTTAGATTTACAATTTGATAGGGTAGGTGGCGCTGCAATTGGGTTCTTCTGTTCGTATGTTTATCACCGAAGTCCTCCTAAATGGCTTTATTTTGTGTGTGTGTTTGAGTGGTCTGGATGATGACAAAATATGGAGAATGTTTTTATGCTATCCCCTTTGTTGGGGCGATGAGTTGCCACCAAAACCTAACTTTATATCGCTATATACCGTTCAACCAATCGCTATGAAAATTGGTAATAATACGTATTCGAGAATGGAAAATAGTTTCACCCTATCGAAATTATTGTTACTTGCCACCAGAGGGTGCTGTAGCATTTCATCTTATATACCTTTCAAACGATATCCATGAAAAATGAAAATTAGTATGCGCATATATTGGAACATGGAGAATATGTTCGCGATATGTAATTTTCTACAATGTCTTTTTTTTTTTTTTTTTTTGGCAGGACAACTTATGCCATGTTCTGCTAATATACATATATAATTGATGGAGTTATCAATCAAAGTAACATAATTACATTTTAGTGCAAATGACTGAATAACTCTAACTTTAAATCAAGTCACTAAGTATTTACCTAGTAAATAAAAATATAAAGAATAAATCTCACTTCGAATTGCAGTCTGGGGATAAATACTTCAAGATAGAGTTGATGTGCAACCTGATTATTGCTCATCACATAACCTAACAACAGGAATTTAATAAAGGGGCATGACCCTAACTGAACAGCCGGGCCTGATGGGTCTTTGAGTTTCATCCCTGGCAAGGTTGCGGTATGGCGCCCATATTGTGTTTTCTTTTTTTCGCAGCATCACGAGCTTGCATTTTAACAAGATAATACCCGTCCACATAAGTCATATTTACGTATTACCTTTGTACTTTTTAAACACGTTCCTAGATCGTTAGTTATGACACCTGCAGAGCATGTTTTGTGCCTGAAGAGCAGATGGCTGCTATTCAACTAGGATATCTCCGATCTGATTCGATAGTTCGTGAGAGAGTTTGGCGTGAAAACGGTTAGATCCGCCAACACTGTGAATTAATGCTAAGGCAGTTAACAGCTTGCATGAAAGCCAGGGATGAAACGATGCATTATTGATATCTAATATGGCTAATCCTCTGAATAAAACATTGAATTTTCCTGAAATTCAGAATTTTTTTTTTTTACATATAAATTACGTCTCAAATTTTTCTCATTTAGAAAACTTCTTAGTTTATTAAGTTACATTGTATAATAATTTCACTATTTCACATGTTGTTGTTGTTTTTTTTTTAATAATATTAATACATGTTTTTGCGAATCATGATAAGTTAAAATTTCTAGAAAAATTTAGTGTATGCATGAATGGGATTCAATGATTTGGAAATGAATAATGTTAAAATGCAAGTTGACATAATACTATATTTTTCTTTTCAATTTTGCAAAGTATAAATTTCAACTTTTATAAATACTTTTAATATCTATTTAATGATAACAAATTTAATTTTCTTAATATACTTGAAGGCTTCAATAATACAGAATTTTGCAATTTTTTCATCTCTTACATTTATTTAATTATTGAAATTAAATGTCGCCATATGATGTAAGTAAAAGTTAAATGCATAAATCTATAATATCATAATTATTAAACAATAATTATTTATTTAGCATTTAAAATAGTTTGATTTTTTTTTTATAATTATAAATGAGTCTACTGTACTTTTCTTATTTTTTAAAATCGTAAGTTTTACAAAAAAATTTTGCTTTTCATTAATGTTATGTTAATTATTTTGATTTTATATGACTTTTTTTTTTTTTTTTTTTTTCATTTTCTTAAATTCTTTTAATAAGAATTATCTTAAATAAAATGGAAAGTAATTTTAATACTGTACACTACGTTAATAAAAGGACTGATATTATTAAATTATTAACATTACATTATTAATCTATAAATTACGTATACATTGTGTACCATGAATGCATACAACAATTACAAAAGAGTGGTATAATTAATGTATAAAACAATCACTTTAGGAATGATTAAAGAAAAAAAATATTTATATCAATGAATATTTCTTTGAAACTGAGTTTATCAACTCATACGGCAATTTTCTCATTACTTATACATATACTTTATTTAAACATGAGTACTTGCTTATTGTATAATTATTTAATTTAAATACAAGTTTAAAAATCGCATGTGTTTAAACACAACAAAAATACACATTTTAACGTTTAATAAGTAGCTTCTACGAACCAGGTTAATGTACTTTAAAAGGTAATAATTTTTTCCAAAAATACATATATGATTCATATAATTTTAACGCAATTGTTTAATTTTAAGGTCATACCTCCTTCACACTACTAATTATAGTTGATAAAATTTAAAACTATATAAGTGTCAAATAAAACGTTTTATTTCCTGATTTGATAAGGAAGGAAAGATGACGAGCAGTTTATAAAAAAACTATTTAAGATAAGCATCAACAGATTAAAGTTTCTTGGAAATTACCTTTTCCTCTTTGTATAAAAAAAGAACTTAAAAATCCACCATTAATTGGTCCATTAATACTGACGAATAAAAATACCTGCCAGCTTTTCTTTTTTATTTCCGCAATGTTCACAAAACAATTTACTATTCAATTACAATCCAACAAGAAAAAGTGCAAACAGATTTCGGTAAAAAGTACTTCCATTGAACGCTGTTCAGGAAGTCTCGAGATTCCCCCACCAGGAAAGGTCAGCCTGGTGATTAGTCACGTGCATGATTTGCGGTTTGGAAGGGGGAAAGGAACTACGGCTTCTTTTCGGTTTCATTAAAGCAAACGATTTTCTCATGTTGCCATTTCATTTGTGTTGTATAGACACTCAGATGATTCTTCGGTTTGAAAGGCGTGCGTGAAGGTAAGTCCTTTTTATATCCATTTAGTATTCGGTCTTTGAGTAAAATTCGTTGTCTTTACAATTATGTTTGTCATATTGTGTTGCCATCATTGCAATAATCATTGTTATCATTATAATTATGTTGTCATCTTTACAGTCATCATTGCAATTTTGTGTTGATCCAATTTTATTTTCTATGTCAGTAATCCTCGTTTAACATAGTCGTTAGGTTGCTGTAAAACGTCTTAGATCGCGAATTCGAATTGCACAAATCAAATACGAAAGCAGGATCATATTTCAAGAGCTGTGAAATGAAATTAATATAATGTGCATTTACAAATGCACGTATAACTTAGTTGTTCAAATGTTCTCCACTAATACAGCCGTTAGATTACTGAGAAATGTCATTTACTAGGAATTAATGATTCCCAATAAATGGCACTCCTCGGTAATCACGACTATTTAAAGAACTTTTAAGCGATCAAGTTAAATAAGATTTCTTAAACGCACATTGTATCAATGTCATTTCACATTCTTTTAAAACATGATCCTGTTTTCGTATTTGCGAAATCGTTAAGTTACTGAGGAATACCATTTATTAGATATTTATAATGTGCAAAACAAATATGAAAACAGGATCATGTTTTAAAAGCTGTTAAATGACATTGATACAATGTGCGTTTAAGAAAACTTTCTATAATTTGATAATTTAAAAGTTCACAATCAAAAGTTCTTCTAACACAGTCGTTAAGTTACTGAGGAATGCTATATATTGGGAATTTATGATGTACGAAACAAATATGAAAACAAGGCCATGTTTCAAAAGCTGTGAAATAAAACCGGTACAATATGCATTTAAAAATGCCCCTTTCTTTACAAATTTTGAAAGGCAATATTAACTAAATCACGCTTAGGCAGTAAAAGGCGCATACTTTTCGTATGCATACATACTTAATCATTAGCTTTCGCTACAATAACTACTGTAATAAAAAGTCATTTCAAAAGTGAGATGACGCGATTGGCTTTCTCCACACAAAACGGAATAATATTGCAGAAATCAATTGACAAATGCTCCTCGTTTATGAAATCGTTCGCTCGTTCTCGCTCCTCGTTCTAAAATGGTGCAGCTGTGGGTATGAAAAGTACAGAAATGGTAAAAATGTCCTTACTTCCCCGGAGTTTAAAAATCTCCATTTATTATCCTGCCCAATCCTGCACCCAGTGATATACACGCTCTTCTTCATCTGTGGACGTACCTTATTTCTAAACAATAGAGAGTGTTTGCATACCGTATTTTGGACGTCCGTTAGCTTTTCCTCTCTAGCGCGCATGCTCATAGGAAACATTACTACAGATACGCATGCGCAATTTCCTATGAGCATGCGCGCTAGGGAGAAAAAGCTAACGGACGTCCAAAATACGATATGCAAAAACTCTCTAATTTTACCGATATTTAAATGCTACAAATCATTTCTAAACTGCTGAGTTCCATCCGTACGGTTTTACTACAGTTTATCCTATGACATTAAGATTTCTTAAAGATTAATGATAACTACATAGAAAAAGCATGTTATATAATTCCAGTATATACAACATTCCAATATACAACATTGCAATATACAACCTATACAACATTGCAATATACAACCTACACAAAATTCCAATATAAAACTCATACAACATTCCAATAGTTCCTATATATATATATATATATATAGTATAGTTCCTATATATTAGAATTATCGTGAACAATATTAGGGAACTATACATATATTGGAACCATTAATGAAATCTGTTTCTATTATCTTGATTATTCTTATAATCAAGTGGCTCTTTTTTATTAAATGTGTCTTTTATATTTTTAAAATAACAATTATTTTCATTAAAAGATAAGAAATATAATTTAGATAATTATTTTAAATGTGAGATAAGTAAGACAATTAAAAATTAATTTTTATTAAAACGAGAATTCACCAGCATTGTTACATTATGATTTATAGAGATGGTTTCTTTCTGTGTATTTTTTTTAATTATTATTAACAACAGATAATTTTTAGTTAACTAATTGAAAATTCTAAATATCATTAACAAACCTAAATAATTTTATTAATATTACTAATAATCAAATGTTAAAATATATAATAAAACTTAGTATGTTAATATGTTAATGATAATAAAAAAACTCCATTATTATGTAAATCTATACTATAATATAAAGTTTCAAATAAAATTAAAATTCAATTTTTCATAATAAAATAGTTTTTTCATAAAACTTTTCAATAACCTACTATTTTTCGTTAAAAAAACCCAGTTTTTCTAATATTTCTAAATAAATTATCACATTTCGAAACTGAACGAAATATTTCAAATTCCTTCCAAGCTTAAACGCTTAAAAGAAACTTTTCGCTTTATTTTATTTTATTTTTTGTTAGTTTTATATCAGCCAGCATTTTGTGATTTAAGCTGGGAAAAATCCGTTAAAATATTTTTATAAGTAAAACTAATGACAATATAAATTTAAATAAGTGTTATGCAATACTTGCAAAATAAAAAAAAAATAGCAACTTCTCCTTCAAATTTCCTTGTTATTTATGCCTATTAGTAATCGTCTTCATATAATTAATTTCCAGTTATTAATATGATGTTTTTTGAAATATTCACTTATAATTGTTTGACGACCTTGGATAATCGTCGGCAAAGACTCGTTTTTTTTAAATTTTTATTTTATTGTAGATATATATAGAATTCATTGCATTTTGCTTATTATTAAATAATGGTGATAAATTATTTTTTTTTTTACAAATATATAATAGCCAATCCAATCATCTCATTTCAATTATAGAAACTCATTTATTTTGTAAAGGTTGCGAAGTTTAAGCATTCAGTTGTCATTTTACAATAAGTATTATTTTTTTTTTCTAATGTAGCTGGCAAACACTTAGACAGTTGTCTTTGGATGCCTTAAGGCAAGCGCTGCACAGACGTTACTCACTTAGCACTACCTAGGAGGTGCGTGTAGATTGAAGATAAGCTACGGACGCGGAATAACAATACCTCCGCAACGCTCTACGATCATGTTAGACCTGGACCTACGTCTTAAAGTGGATTCCGAACCCCTACAAACATCCATGGCACCGCTGGGACTCGAAGCCGAAACCTGTTGTACCGAGGGCCAAAGAGCTGGCCTTCGGTACCACAGATACAATAATATATAATTAATAATATATATATAATATACAATTATTATAAATTATTTCTTAGTACATTTTTTTCTGGAGCATTTAAAACTGTTTTGACTTTAGACCAGAAAAATCGAAATTATCAAAATAGTTGTACATATTGCTGTTATCGAAATCCGTCAATTTTATTTATGTCAACGGCCAGAGATTTATGTATAAGATTTCTATCATGAACACCTCTGGGTCCCAAAGCAGGCGATACCATCCCATAGAAACTAGTGAACCCTCAAGGATAATAGTACGGTAGGTAAATAAATAGCCTTGGATATATTTGAAGGGCATTTAATAATAAAAGGGGAGCTGTGAAAGCAATAAAAGATAAGAAAATTTAGAAAACCTGTTCGTCGATGATAAAAAATAAAAGGCTAAAAAATTCTGGCCTGCAAAAGGAGATACCTACAGCTTATCCTGAATTATGGGACGTAATACAAAAGCTTCTTATAGCGTTTCTTTCTTCATATTAAGTGGAGGCGTTTTAGTACGCCTACAATTTTCTTAACAAAAGAAACTTGACTGCAAATAACAAATCGCAGTGATTTACGAACGTTGCTGAACAAAAATAAGCCGAGAATTTTTTTTATCTAATGCAGCTGGTAAACACTTAGACAATTGTCTTGCATGCCTTATGGCAAGAGCTGCACAGACGTTACTCACTTAGCACTACCCAGGAGGTGAGTGTAGCTTGAAGATAAGCTACGGACGTGTGGAGTAACTCTACCCCCGCAACGCTTCGCGATCATGTTAGGTTAGACCGGGATCGAAAGTGGATTCTCGAACCACTACAATCATCCATAGCACCGTCGGGGATCGAACTCGAACCCGAAACCTGTGGTACCGAGCGCCACAGCGATAGCCACTCGGCCATTCAGGCCTCGTAGCGCCTACAATAAATTCATTGATAACAGCCCACCAGGTTCCTTCTCATTAGAATTATTTTTAACGGTATTCGTAGCTACAAATACCGTTACGTAAAATTACTAATACCGTTGAAATACCTTTTTTTGTGTGTACTTGAATGGGCCCTTGGACGGTCTGTAGCGCTGGAATCGGTAAATCTTTATATATATAATTCTTCTATACATGTGTTTGTCACTGAACTCCTCCTAAACGGCTGGACCGATTTTGACGAAATTTGTTGTGTGTGTTTGAGTCCTGGATGGTTTAGATTCACAATTGAATTTAGTACGTGGTGCTGCAATCGGGTTTTTCTGTACGTGTGTTTATCACTGAACTCCTTGTTATCATTTTATTATCTTAATTTTCGATATGTACTGCGATTGTTATTATGGTTAATAATAACTAGTATTATAATTTCAAGATTCAAGGTTTCTTTTTTACAATATATTTTTTATTGTATTTCAAGACCTAGGTAGATATATAGATACGTTAAAGAAAACAAATTTTTAGGAAGATATATTTCTAGATTATTTTTTTGGACTGTGTAATTTTTTTATCGTATTTCAAGACCTAGGTAGATATATAGATACGTTAAAAGAAACAAATTTTTAAGAAGATATATTTCAGGGTAAATTTTTATTGTATTTCAAATCTAGGTAGATATAAGAATTTTTATGTTAATAATTTTTTTAATAAGAATGCAACTGACAATATTGGCACTGGCAACTGGCTTAATAATTTTTTATGCTAAGAGAAACAAATTTTTAAGAAGATATATTTCCAGTGTAATTTATTTTATCGTATTTCAAGACCTAGGTAGATACGTTAAAGGAAACAAATTTTTAACAAGATATATTTCCGGGGTAATTTTTTTTATTATGTTTTTGTTTTTTTATTATGTTGTAATATATTTTATCGTATTTCAAGACCTAGGTAGATACGTTAAAGGAAACAAATTTTTAACAAGATATATTTCCAGGGTAATTTTTTTTATTGCTTCAAAACCTAGGTAAGATACGTTAAAGGAACAAGATATATTTCTAGGGTAATTTTTTTATTATATTTAAAGACCTAGGTAGGTACGTTAAAAGAAACAAATTTTTAGGAAGATATATTTCCAGGGTAATTTTTGGAGGTGTATAATTTTTTTTCTGTAAAAGCGATGGTAGTACAAATAAAATTAGTATACATGAATATACATAGGGTTTTGGATTTAAATCGAATGCATTTGTGCCAAAAAAAGGCGTGAAATTTTTGTGTAGTGAGAAAGGAAACAGACAGCATTATTGTGTCGTGACTCAGACACCACGGATCATTGAACTGCTGAAGGTTCCATTTCTTTTGAGAACAATAAAGAGGGAAAAAAAGAAACAAAACAAAAAGTGCCGGCCGTGAATTCAGCCCGTTATGTCAAATACGGGAGGCCTTGGTTTGAGGCAAACAATCATGATAGTTTGGAATGCATTCGAACGCCCTTTACTATATCCACAGGAAGAGACAACAGATCCACACCTCACGACAAGAACAGCTGTCACTCCTCGGCGATTGTTTAGATGCTGCAGCTTTTTTTTCTTCTCTATTTCATTTTGCAACCTTGTATTGCTTTCTCAATTTCCTGATTCTAATGGATCGAATACTTTTTTTTCTTCATTTTTTTTTTTTTTTTTTTTGATAGAATATTTATGTTAGAGACATCTGGCGGTGTGTAGGAAACTAAAACTGGCAGATGGTCACGAGTTTCTGTTGTACTGTTTACAATGAAAGTGCTGATGGCATGTGTATAATACGTTCGTCTTTTGAGATTGTTGGAGAAATTTAGGGTAAGATCTTTTTAATTATTATCGGTAAAAGATTTTATATGCTGAAATTTCAGTAAGATGCTTTTAATTATTATCGTTAAGAAATTTTATGTGTTGAAATTTCGATAAGATGCCTTTAATTAATATGCGTTAATTAATATCGTTTAATTAATATCGTGCCTTTAATTAATATTTTATGTGTTGAAATTATAAGGCCATTTTTTATTAAAAAACAATTATTAATCCTTTCTATTATTATTTTTTAATAAAATTTATTTCTGTTAAATATTTTTTTATATTCTAAATAGAAATTTATGAATTAAATATTAAAAATATTTTCTATTAAAAAAATAATTGCTATTATTCATTCATTATAATTTAGTTATTATCGTTAAAAGTTTCTATATGTAAAATTACACGTCTAATGATATTATGAGCAACTAATAATTAAACATGCGTTTAAATTTATTAATCTTTCCTATTATTATTTATTAATAAAAATTATTTCTTTTAGAGATTTATATATGTATTTATATTTTATTATATTTTAACAAAAATTTATGAATTAAATATTAAAAATATTTTCTATTAAAAAGAAATAATTGCTATTATTTATTTATTATAATTATTATCGTTAAAAATTTCTATATTTGAAATTATAAAGATATTATAAACAACCAATAATTAATCACATATTTAAATTTGTTTATCCTTTCTTCTTATTATTTATTAATAAAATTTATTTCTATTTAAAATTTATACATTTATTTATGTTTTATTATATTTTAAATAGAAATTTATGAATTAAATATTATTTATTTTTAATAGAATATATTATTTATTTATTATAATTTAATTATTATCTTTAAAGTTACTATATGTGAAATTATTAGTTAAATATTAATTAAATATCAATTAAATATTAAAAATATTTTCTATTAAAAAGAAATAATTTATATTATTTATTTATTATAATTTAATTATTAACGTTAAAAATTTCTATATGTGAAATTATAAGGATATTATAAACAGCTAATAATTGATCGCATGTTTAAATTTATTAATCCTTCCTTTTATTATTTATTAATATAAATTATTTCTTTTTGAGATTTATACACTTATTTATATTTTTTTATATTTTAAATAAAAGTTTATGAATAAAATATTAAAAATATTTTCTATTAAAAAGAAATAATTGCTACTATTTATTTATTATAATTTAATTATTATCGTTAAATTTTCTATATGTGAAATTATACGGATATTATAAACAACAAATCATTTATCACATGTTTACATTTATTAATCCTTCCTATTATTATTTAATAGAAATTATTTGTTTTGAAGAAAGATATATTTATTTATATTTTTTTTTTATATTTTAACACAAAAAAAATATGAATTAAATATGAAACATATTAATATGAACATATGAATTAAATTTATATTATTAATTATTATTTAAATATTATTTTTAGAGTCGATTAAAATGAATATATAAAGGCCTGTTAGCTTTATATTTAATTTTCTTAGAAGAAATATAAATGTCGTTGATAGAATTTTACTATTGTAGCTATATATCATCATAATTTTACTATTACTATAGTAAATTTTACTAGCTGTAGCTATACATCATGTTCAATTCTCAAAACGAAATGAGGAAAAGATTCAGTAAAGTTTAGGTCAAATATGAAGACGCGAAATGGACATATTTTAAATAAAACTAAGAATTATTATATGAGATAGGATGAATTATTATTAATACTTTATTTTTTTATTGAAAAATATACTGTTAAATTTTGCACATAATTCTTCTAATGTATTAAATTTAAAATTAAATCTTTATTATTAAATTATTATCCATGGTCAAATTATAATCCCCTTTA